>WION01000620.1:0-28131 GCA_015039365.1 Amanita rubescens
GGTATGAATGATACAGCACAGGTCTAGAATAGGGAATGGCATAACAACGATATGTGCGACCGGTATGAGGATGAAGAGGAGGCAACGGGGAGGGAGGGGTAACTGCTATACAATGGGGTTAATGAGCGTTGATATTTGAGGAGGATGCATTATGGGCGGGGAAAAGAGAAGAAGGAGGATAACGAGTAGTAATCATTTAGTTGTGCGTGTGCATGTGGGGAGGAAGAAAACAGGTCGTCGTCTTCCAAAAAGTCCTTGCGATAGTACTTAAAACTGCGCCCCCCAGTAAGAAAGTCTATATTCGAAGAAGGAACGAATACACACACACCTTTTTTTTTCAACCCAATATCATGTCAGACTCATCTCCTGAAACGTCGGCGTGCCACGAGTTCCGCGAAGGTCCCGCCTCGGTCTGAGCGCGAGGTGGAGCGACATACAACCAATCAGAATCCACGATCCTATGATGATGGTCCTGCAACCTCTGCTGGTGCTGCACAGCCGCTTCCGTCATCATGACACCCGAAGGTCCGGCTACCGGCCCAGTTCTCTGAAGAGGATCGGTAGGGGAAATCGGTACCAAGTGTGTTTGTGCAGCTTGTAGGAGAACCGCGCGTCGAGCAATGGTGACGGGCACATACATTGGGTCGACCACGAACCCATGCGGTCGTTGAGCGATATCATGGCCAAGCTCCCTTAACCTCCTATCCCTTTCCCTCTCTCTCCTCGCCGCTCTCTCTGCTCTCGGCGAAACTTGAGAAGCACCAATGCCGGTGCCGAGTCCATGCACGGCCGCATTGTCCCCATTAGGAATAACCCGAATCTCGCCAGTTTTCATCCATAACTTGCATATGAGCCTGAAGTTGATGCGCAGAATCAGGTCGATGATGTCCTTTCTCGGTCCCTATCACCTCCATCTTCATCCGTATCCCTCGCGCTGCACCAGAATCGGTGACCTTCACTCCACGCGGTACTCTGACATTCTTTTCCACAGTACTTGGCCTTGCGGCATCTTCGACACTTGGCAAACTCTCGCGGGTACTGTTCCCCAACGTCCACAAAGCACTACGTTGCGTTATTCATTAGCATCCATCCTCCAAAACCCAAAGGAAAAACCTACTGTTTGCACATTGCCTTATCCCCCCTCGACTATCATCCTTCCTACATGCATTGCGCATGATCACACCAGCCCAATACTGAATCTCAGCCGGGAGCCTCGGAGGTGGGTTCAATAAATCAGCCTCGTTCGAACTAGGTTTGAATGTAAACCGTTCCACTAGCGAAAAAACGTTCGTTTGCCTTGGCTGCGGGTTCGCAGTAGCAGCGGTGGTGGTGGCCGCAGCAGCAGCGGAACTAGTTGCCGCCAGCTCCAGTCGAACTCGCTCCAGCATGAGCGCCGCCCAAACCCGCGGAATTCAACGCGGCCCCTTCCTCGTCCTGCCAACGCCCTAAAGAATCCATGGTTTGTGTTGATGGTGAGTCCCGTTGCGGATGGATGTGCGGTTTCCCTCTGCTTCTCTCTTTCTCTGGCAGATAACATGCCGGTTCGGTCTGGCGCGTAGCGTTCGCCTGGTGCAAGCCAAGAGAGGCGGGATGGAATGACGCCCGGGGTTTATAGAAAGCCTGCCGGACATGCGGGTACTTGCTGAGATACGCAAGCAGTTGCAGGCCAAGTAGAAACGTCCTTCGTCCTTGTACGGTCCCGGAGGGAGAGTAGAGGCCACTCCAACAGCAACACCGTGACCGTTGGCTTCCACTTACGCTCGCATTCGTGGCAGTACTTGCACTGGACGCAGCAGCAGCCATTTCCGGGGCAGACACGGCGCGGTGAGCGGTTGCGTTTGAATATCCGAATCCACATTCATACCCGTTCCACTCGCAGGAGCAACAGACTCTGCATCAAACGCAGCGCGGGACGTAAGAGGCAGCAGCAGCAGCGGCAGACATAGCAGAAGACGATCCCTCGCCCGCGGAAGCCCGACGAGCACGAACAGTCACATCCCCTCTGCAAACCACCCGCAGACATCGGCACCATATCAGGCAAATCCACCACACCAGCTCTCGGCGTCGAATTCGAATCCAACAACCCCACCCATCCTCCATCTTCCTCTCCCAAAAAGTTCCTCGGCGTCGTCCCCTCCCCACTTTCATCCACAATACCCACACTCGCCGTATCCAGAACGATCGCACCGGGCGCACCCGGGGGAGCACCCATCGCAAAATCGTCATTGGCTTGCAAACTCTCCATTCCATCTTCAACACCCGCTACGCCGACACCTTCCACTCCGACGCCCATAGCCATGTTCAAGCTTTCGCCAACGACGCCCGTACTACTGGCAGCATCGGAAATGATGATGTGTGCGTCGCGGTCACCTACACCAGCTAATGCCGCAGCCCGGTCACCGAGAGGTCCAAATCGTGGCTGGCGAGTAGTATTGCGCATCCCGCAGGAGCAGTACGTTCCGGAGAGGGAGATGCGGATGCTGACGCGGGTGTAGATCCCGAGCTCAACGGGTGGCTGTGAGGGTATACGGGCAAATCCAGCTGAGGTCTCTGGCCAGCGTTCAGGGCAGCGTTGATATGCAGATGTCGATCGCCGCGGCGGGGAGTGCGGTACTGGTGCTACGGTTTGCAAGGCGCGATCGGGAGATCCGGTTCATGTTGATGTCGCCATCTGCGTCGTGTTCGGGCTCGTCCTCGGTTTCCGTCTCAGCGCGGGAAGTGTCGGTGGAAGCGGAAGGGGAGGGGGTGTCGCGTCTGTATTCTGACGCGAGAGAAGCCTGCTGAGGTCGGGTGTCACTGAGGAGACCGTGGGGAGTGGCGTGAGTATGGCGTTGGGTGGGTGTTGCGCATTGGAGAGGGAAGGGCCGGTTCGTCCACGCTGGCCGAGCAACAATAGTTCCGCTGCGATCTCGGACAACGTTGACAATGACGGCGGAACCACGGTGGTGATGGAAGCATCGGTTCCGGGGTTCGCTGTCACTACTGCTGTTGGGGCCCTGCCTTCCTCCTGTGATAGCCGGAGTGGGTCGTTGTGCGGGTTCGGTGGGGTGGCAAGTCCATAAACTCGTCCTAGGAGCTGTTAGTTGAGTTCCAAACAATGAAAAAAGTAAGTACGTACGACAAATGGTCCTTCGATCGTGATCGCCTGTACGTTCCGGAGGACGTGTAGCCTAATCTGTTCCATTCAACAATCGTTGCTGTAGTTGCTCGTATTGAACTTGTCTCTGAAAGCGCACGAGCCAGAGCGGCTGCTTCCTCCCGTTGTCCTTTGCTCCGCCTGGGCCAATCTTCGAGCCTGTCGCTGTTCTCGAGACTCGCGAGGGATACCAGTCGCACTGGAGCTAGGACCAATGGCAAACCCTTTACTGGCGAGCCAGGCCTCGAGAACGCAACCAACCACATCCAAAGCACCGGCTTGGGACAACGCGGCTCCTAATCGGCTCACTCCCCCGCACACCGATGTTGACGACACACTGAAAGGCCAAGGAAAAAACGGTATGCAGCGTGTTTGTCGAAATTTGTCGGATTTAGTGTTGGCGCCAGTTTTTGCGGGTGGTATCCGGAAGGAGTAAGGCCGTAAACGACAGTAGGATTCTCTGGTGGGGGTGGGGAGAGGCAAAATCCCAAAGCATGGTAATGAGGCGCTCAAGCCCGCCATCCATCGTCATGATTTCTCGTATCCTTGGGGATGTCGAGGTGAGGTATTGCAGATGTTGCAAAGAGTTGGTGAGTGGCAGCGGCGCGGTTGTGTCGAGCGCTGTTGAGGTCATTTATCAGGATCAGGTTAGAATGCAAAAATGCAGAATAAAATACGCACCTCGCCTGTCATATAACTGAGAGTTTATACAGACACATGCCTTATTCTGCGCTGGAAAAGCAAAGTTTGACTCGCGCATTGCGCTGGAGGAGAAAGAAAACAAAGACTCGTCGTCGCTCAGCTCCGGTGGCCAGGACAAGGGCGACCTTTGTATGCTCTTGTTTACACTCAGTGGCTGACTCACCCGCTGACTCACAAGTCCGTTGGGAGTAAAGAAGCCCAGGCTCATACTGATTGAACTTGTCAGAGAACTCCAACGCTATTAACGACGCAATACGGTCCGACATTGCGAGATCATATTAGAAATAAACCTAACATTGCGTGTCAGACGACCAAAAGTGTTAGTTTGTTTCACAGGATATTGCCAAATATCGGCCAATGTGATGCCGTACCGACACGCCGAGTCCGCGAGGCAATGCGGTTCTGGACAACGGAATATGATGCTATCCGTTATTTCGGCTTTCATGCTTCTGCGCAGGTGGAACGACGATGCCATGACCTTAGGAGCCATGACTCGGGGAAGAAAAGGGCGAACTCTTCACAACCCTGGTCACATTAATCATCGATCTTTGATCGATGTTCGGTGCGAGGCGTATTTGAGGCATGTGGTTTCGTTGAGCGTGGGCATGGTTGATGGTGGTGGTGGGCAGGATTTTGGTGAACGAACTTGATTGTGTTATGATCCTGGAGTGCTCCTTGAGTGAGTTGCATCGTTTATTTTAGGTAATATAGTCACACTCGTAGGTGAAGGAATGAGAATCGGTGGAGCGGAAGAAGAGACTCGAAGAAAATTAATAAGTAGTATCGCTGCGAGCGCGCGAACATCGGTTAGATGTCAACCGTGCAGTTGTCGACTAGGTTCGTCGGTCTCCAATTCGCGATCTCATTCTTGCCAGCCTCTTACTACCGACATCAAATAAGGACCGCGCAGGCCATGAAGCACCGAGTCGTGGATTCGATCGTAATGCACTGATTCGGAGACGAGCATTTCCGGTCCGTCAAATTTTCAAACACCTTCATCCACCCTACGCTATCTCTGATATAGTTAGAAGGTGACAACCTCTGGTTCCGGAAGCAATAACAGGTTATTGGAGCTTTACGAAACACATTTTGGTGCAGAGCCCTGGCCGTCGACCATCGAACTTCGTAGACGCATCCGGAGGGTCTGTTTTTGTTTAGATAGTTTGCATTCTTCAGCTGTGGCGCGTTTTATTCTCCAATCCCTCTGTTCGGGTCTGAAAAGGAATGGTGCAGGATTCCGCTGTGCCAGTGGCATGAATCTTAAATTCAGCATCCTTCTTTCCATCCGCCCTCGCTTCTAGACACAAGCTAACTCAAATGACAATCACCAATATTACCGGTGAAGACGAACCGATGATGTGATCCTGAAATAGACATGCACCTGAACGTATGTCCTCCACCTTCTTTTACCCGCAGAATTATTATTATCATATAATTATCGAAACACTAGGGACAGGGGCAAAATAAAACTGTCATCCAATGTGTCCCACATTACAATAGCTAGCATCAATGGACACGGTTCGAGACTCGCCCTTGAAATGAAAATATGAGACCTGAACTTGATTTGGTAAAACGAGGTGGGACTGAAAAGTGCTGAAAAGCATCACCGCGAGTCGACCAGAACCACTATAGAATCTTGCTGTTGGCCCGGGAACTGTCCCGCTAGGTAGACGGCAGAGAAGGAAACGTCGATCCCAGCGAGATCTAGCAATCAATCGACCCTTGCATAGGTAATCCACGTCCGCCTAGCTTGGGAAACATAACTTGCTAAGGCACTGTAAACGTAGGAACATCAGAATATAATCGTTGTTGACCGTTCCGACGTAACGTCGTCGGTTGTATTATACTAATCTGCATTGGGGTTGTCGAAATGGGAGGCTGAGAGCGGGACGAAGTTGGCATCCATGTGGGAGCTGGTCTTCATTTCCATCATAAAAACGATGCGTAGCTGAAATAAGATATGTGCCGAGCACCAGGGTTGCGGCGGGATAGCAGGACGAAGTTGGCATCTGCGGCGGAAGCAGTGGTGGCAACAGATGCAGGAGCCATTCCGTTGATGATGGAGCTTGATTTCCGTGCCCTGTGGTCTTTGTTCTTGTCTGGAATGTCCATCCACAAATTACTACAAGCACGCGTAGTTAACTAAGATCCGGTGTAACATGAAGGGGTACCAGGCAATTCTCACCAAGGTAAAGATGCATGTGAACATCGAGCTCTCGCTTGGAGGCAATGTATCCATTCCTTTTCTCGGAGGGATGAAACACTGGCTGGCGAGTTTGACGAGCCCGAGGAAGACAGATTTGGATCAGGTCCTACGCGACACGTTGCGCAGGTCGCCCAGGGAGGCCGCTGTTGGGCTCGTACACTCGGCGTAGTCGTCTGGGCTGGTACCGTCAGCAACCGGGGCAGTGAAGGGAGAGAAACGCTTGCGGCTTGGTAGCCAGGATAGTATTGTGACGATCTGGTAATTACCGCCGTTTAAGCGGACAAGTTAGTACATGACTTTGTCAGTTGTGGGCCACCGCTTCTCGTGAGTCGTGGCAGGGTCCGAGGCCAGCCTGCGCTATCGGCCATAGGAGAGGGCCGATATTGCTGGCCAATCTTGCAAATTGCCGTTGCCGTGTCTCTTGTCTCGCGTATCGCCGCTGCTTCAGCGGGAAACGCCTGCTTAGGTGTCTCGCGTGTAGCCGTTGCCTCACCCGAACCGGAGATGTTTCGTGAATTGCCGTGCGCTGCTTGGATGTCTTGCGTATCGCCGTGGTCTCGGCTGGATCCGCGCCGGGAAGAGACTGGAACATGTGACATGTGACATTTGGCTTCCTTTCTTCTCAACCGCCACTTGGACACATTGTTCATTGCACAACATCAGGTAACCTCACTTCCGGCCATAATTCCCAATTCCATACACGATTCTTTGATAGACTGTGATCACCATGTCAACAGATCCACCTCAGGTAGCAAATACTGGTATCTTTGCTGGATATGAGAATGTTGTTGTTATGGATAGCCAGTTCATAGAGGTATTGTATTTCAGCATTTTTTCACTTGGATCTTGTCAATAATGAAAACTCATAGATCAACTACTATCTTGCAGACCCTTCCAACATTGATCTACCCCCTTTACCTCCTATCAAACATTCTAGTACTTTCTTTACAGGCCAAGAGAAGTACTTGCAGAAGCTGAAGGACCATTTTACCTCCCAAGTTCAAGTACAAAGGAAAATTTTCCTATTGCATGGTTTAGGTGGCATTGGCAAGACACAGATTTGCCTTAAATTTGTTGAAGAAAATCCTGGTTTGTGAGTAATTTATACATTATAGTATAGTAATTCAAAACAACTGACCTATTCAAGGTTCTCTGACATATTCTGGATTGATGCTTCTTCAGAGAAAAGGGTTGAATTTGTACTCACACAGATATCATCAACCTACAATACTTCTCCAGATGGGAGACCCTCAGCCAGATCTGCTCTTGATTGGATTTCTCAAAGGCCCAACTTTTTGATGGTGTATGATGGAGCAGATGGACATCACTCAGTAGTTGAGAACTTCCTCCCACCAGGAAATGGAGGAAATGTTATCATAACAAGTAGGAATATTGGATTGAAGAGGTTTGCATTGAGCAAGAACTCGATGGAGGTTCATGGCATGGAAGATGAAGATGCTATTTCCTTGCTTTTAAAGTCAGCCATGCTTGATGGTGACACAGACAATGATATCTATCATCTAGCCCAGCAGCTTGTGTTGCAATTTGATGGAATCCCTCTTGCCATTGACCAAGCAGGAGCATATATGCATTCCTGTGGTTGCAGCATTGATGGTTATTTGGAATTGTATGTGAGATACAAAAATGAGTTAATGAGGGATACTCCAGGGTTTGATGGTGCTTCAGATTATGGAACCTCTACATATGGGACATGGGACATTTCCATGAAGAAGATGGAGGATGCAGCTGCAAAGGATAGTTCACAAAACTCTGTTGGTGTCATATCCCGTTCCAGACTCCACCCAAACTCCATGACCTCGGACCCCGATGGACTCCTGACTATACCCATGACCACTTTCCACCCATGTCGCATCTCATATCAAGCCTATGCCAAAACTCCGAAAACTCCGTGACAACTCCGTGACAAACTCCGTGACGGACTCCGTCACAACTCCGTCACAACTCCGTGCATATTCGCTAAGTTCCTTTCTACATATTTTCCATACTTGTTTCACCTCTTGTTTCATCTCGGGTATCACTGGTATCATTATCCCTTCGTACCATATGCTCTACTCCACTTCCTGTTCCATATCTCTATGGTTTCCTCGCTTATCAGAACACGGCCATAGAACCCCTTGTCGGACTACGTATATAAGGCCTCACTTGTATTCATACAGTAGTCCGAATATCGACTTGGATTGTGCCCCAACTCGTATTGACTCCCTGTCTTTCATTGTCTAAGACCTCATCCAGACCGCTCGCCCTTCGGACTCCGGTCCCGGACTCCATCCCGGACTCCAGAGCGTTCTCCAGAAGTTTAGGCAAGACGTACGTTAGCACGGCGCAGCTTGCACGCTGAAGCCTAGCCTTTCCCCACTACGTCCCGGACTCCGTTATACTCCATCCTTCCCTGTCCGCGGCTTAGTTCCCGGGCTCCGTCCCAATTAGGATCACCGTCCTTACAGTTGGAGCACAAAGTGCCATCAAGCTTTTGAGGATCTTTGCTTTTTTAGATCATGCTAATATACCACAGGGATTATTCAAAAGTGCTGCTGAGAACTACATGAGAAGATATATTTGGGAAGATATGTATCTTTCATCATCAGTGAGCTTGCTGGATGATGAAACTGTGTTCATTGGAAAAGATGGAGAGTGGGATAAATTACAGTTTCTAGATGGCATGCGGATTTTGCTCTCATTCTCTTTTGTCAGGAGTCATAATCACCTGTATTCCACACATCTATTAGTAAATGCCTGGAGTAGGAACTCCATACCAAAAGCAGAAGTAAATGATCACTATTACAGAGCAAGAGCACTGTTGTCCTGTTCAATAACCCCTGACAAGAAGGTTGATAATTATGAATTCTGTCAATCACTTGCACCACACATTAGGTCCATTTTTGTGCATGCATTGGACCTAAAGTTGAACAGCAAGTACTATGATGATGAGTGTGCAAGCTTTGCATTTGTATTTGATTGTGCTGGGAGCTGGGATGAGGAAGAACAATTATTACATGTTGCAGTGGATGAAAGAAAAAGGGGGCTTGGATTGGATCACTCAGGAACTCTCACTAGCATGTCTAATCTAGCATCCACATACTGGAATCAGGGAAGGTGGGATGAGGCAGAGAAGCTTCAGGTGGATGTGATTAATAGAATCAAAACAAAGGAACACCACCTGGCAGAAACTCTGATCACCAGCATGGGCAAATGGACATCAATGTACAGTATTAAGGGAAGTTGGGATAAGGCAGAGAAGCTTGAGAAGGATGTGATGAATACACAAAGAAAATGCCTTGGATCAGACCATTCAGACACTCTCACCAGTATGGGCAAGCTGGCATCCATATACAGGAATCAAGGAAGGTGGGATGAGGCAGAAAAGCTTGAGATAGATGTGATGAATGCAAGAAAAACAAAGCTTGGATTAGACCACCCAGACACTCTCATCAGTGTGGGAATGCTGGCATCCATATACATGAATCAGGGAAGGTGGGATGAGGCAGAGAAGCTTCAGATGGATGTGATGAGTGCATTCAAAACAAAGCATGGATCAGACCACCCAGATGCTCTCACCAGCATGGGCAATCTGGCCTCAATATACACAAATCAAGGAAGGTGGGATGAGGCAGAGACACTTGAGATGGATGTGATGAATGCATTCAAAACGAATCTTGAATCAGACCACCCATCCACTCTCACCAGCATGGGCAATCTGGCATCAACATACCAGAAGCAGGGAAGGTGGGATGAGGCAGAGAAGCTTGAGGTGGATGTGATGAATTCAAGAAAAACAAAGCTTGGATCAGACCACCCAGACACTCTCACCAGCATGGGCAATCTAGCATTAACATACCAGAAGCAGGGAAGGTGGGATGAGGCAGAGAAGCTTCAGATGGATGTAATGAGTGTATTCAAAACAAAGCTTGGATCAGACCACCCATCCACTCTCACCAGCATGGCCAATTTGGCATCAATATATTGGAATCAGGGAAGGTGGGATGAGGCAGAGAAGCTTGAGATAGGTGTGATGAATGCAAGAAAAACAAAGCTTGGATCAGACCACCCAGATGCTCTCACCAGCATGGCCAATCTGGCATCAGTGTATTGGAATCAAGGAAGGTGGGATGAGGCAGAGAAGCTTCAGATGGATGTCATGAATGCATTTAAAACACAGCTTGGATCGGATCACCCAGACACTCTCACCAGCATGGGCAATCTGGCTTCAACATACCAGAAGCAGGGAAGGTGGGATGAGACAGAGAAGCTTCAGATAAAAGTGATGAGTGCAAGAAAAACAAAGCTTGGATCAGACCATCCATCCACTCTCACCAGCATAGACAATTTGGCAGCAATATATTGGAATCAGGGAAGGTGGGATGAGGCAGAGAAGCTTCAGATAAATGTGATGAATGCAAGAGACACAAAGCTTGGATCAGACCACCCAGACACTCTCACCAGCATGGCCAATCTGGCATCAACATACTGCAATCAGGGAAGGTGGAATGAGGCAGAGAAGCTTCACATGAATGCAATAAATGCATTTAAAACAAAACTTGGATCAGACCACCCATCCAGTCTCACCAGCATGGCCAATTTGGCATCAACATACACAAATCAGGGAAGGTGGGATGAGGCAGAGAAGCTTCAGATGGATGTGATGAATGCTTTTAAAACAAAGCTTGGATCAGACCACCCAGACACTCTCACCAGCATGGGCAATCTGGCTTCAACATACAGGTATCAGGGAAAGTGGGGTGAGGCAGAGAAACTTGAGATGAATGCGATGAATGCTTTTAAAACAAAGCTTGGATTAGACCACCCTTCCACTCTCACCAGCATGGCCAATCTGGCTTCAACATACTGGAAGCAGGGAAGGTGGGATGAGGCAGAGAAGCTTGAGATGGATGTGATGAATGCAAGAAAATCAAAACTTGGATCAAACCACCCTTCCACTCTCACCAGCATGAGCAATCTGGCATCAATATACAGGAATCAGGGAAGGTGGGATGAGGCAGAGAAGCTTCAGATGGATGTGATGAATGCATTTAAAACACAGCTTGGATCAGACCATCCAGACACTCTCACCAGCATGGGGAATTTGGCATCAACATACATGAATCAGGGAAGGTGGGATGAGGCAGAAAAGCTTCAGATGGATTTGATGAATACTTCTAAAACAAAGCTTGGATCAGACCACCCAGACACTTTCACCAGCATGGAAAATTTGGCACTAACATACAGGGATCAGGGAAGGTGGGATGAGGCAGAGAAGCTTCAGATGGATGTGATGAATTCAAGAAAAACAAAGTTTGGATCAGACCACCCATCCACTTTCACCAGCATGGGAAATTTGGCATTGACATTCTGGAATCAGGGAAGGTGGGATGAGGCAGAGAAGCTTCAGATGGATGTGATGAATGCATTCAAAATAAAGCTTGAATCAGACCACCCATCCACTCTCACCATCATGGCCAATTTGGCATCAACATACTGGAAGCAGGGAAGGTGGGATGAGGCAGAGAAGATTGAGGTGGATGTGATGAATTCAAGAAAAACAAAGCTTGGATCAGACCACCCAGACACTCTCACCATCATGGGCAATCTGGCTTCAACATACAGGAATCAGGGAAGGTGGGATGAGGCAGAGAAACTTGAGGTGAATGTGATGAATTCAAGAAAATCAAAACTTGGATCAGACCACCCATACACTCTCACCAGCATGAGCAATCTGGCATCAACATACAGGGATCAGGGGAGATGTGATGAGGCAGAGAAGCTTGAGATGAATGTGATGAATGCTTCTAAAATGAAGCTTGGATCAGAACACCCAGACACTCTCATCAGCATGGGCAATCTGGCTTCAACATACAGGAATCAGGAAAGGTGGGATGAGGCAGAGAAGCTTGAGATGGACGTGATGAATGCAAGAAAGAAAAAGCTTGGATCAGACCACCCATCCACTCTCACCAGCATGGGAAATTTGGCATTGACATACATGAATCAGGGAAGGTGGGATGAGGCAGAGAAGCTTCAGATGGATGTGATGAGTGCATTCAAAACAAAGCTTGGATCAGAACACCCAGACACTCTCACCAGCATGGCCAATTTAGCATTGACATACATGAATCAGGGAAGGTGGGATGAGGCAGAGAAGTTCCAGATGGATGCAATGAATGCATTTAAAACAAAACTTGGACCAGACCACCCATCCACTCTCGCCAGCATGGCCAATTTGGCATCAATATACTGGAATCAGGGAAGGTGGAATGAGGCAGAGAAGCTTGAGATGGATGTAATGAATTCAAGAAAAACAAAGCTTGGATTGGACCACCCAGACACTCTCACCAGTATGGCCAATTTAGCATTGACATACTGCAAACAGGGAAGGTGGGATGAGGCAGAGACACTTCAGATGGATGTGATGCATGGATTCAAAACAAAACTTGGATCAGACCACCCAGACACTCTCACCAGCATGGCCAATTTAGCATTAACATACTGGAATCAGGGAAGGTGGGATGAGGCAAAGACACTTCAGATGGATGTGATGAATGCATTTAAAGTAAAGCTTGGATCAGACCACCCAGATACCAGCATGGGCAATTTGGCATTAACTATCAAGGCCATATTTCTTTTCTACTTCTATTCCTTTTGCTCTTTCCTTTTTCACCCAGATTACATAAGCAACCTGCAGGATGATTCACTGTAGGGCTAAAGGTATACTGTAACAGATACATGTACATATGGGTATCAGTGGACTGTTCTCTCCTTATGATTGTTTACTACATCTATAGATCCCCTTCTCCCCCTCCTGTGTTTCAGTATCTGAATAGTTTTGTGTCAAGATTAGTGTTGCTGCCACCCAGGTCAGTTTGTTTAGTTTTTTTTGGTTTTACAGCTTCTGTAAAATTGTAAAAAATTAGAAAATCTGATGTGATAGGTGAGCCCAAAAACTGGAGGGTTACTTATTGGCAGACTTGTGTTATAATTGCCTTTGTCTGCTGTGTATTAATCAGAGTAATGTTGCCACAGCTCAAGTTGATGTTTTTCAATTTCTTCAACCTTACAGCTTGAATAAAATTGTGAAAAATCTGAGAAAAATTGATGTGATACATAGATGAGCTAAAAAACCAGGGGGTTACTTATTGGCACTTTGGCAGAATCCTAATAGTGCATCCAGAGATTGAGCAGCTCTGTTTTGAGCTGGCAATGACTCAGGCATCAGCTGTTTTCAAATCCTGACCCAAATACTGGAAATGGGATTGCTAAGCTCCTATACCAGTGTAAGATCTCCAACTTGTAGAGTGTGCAAAGACAAGCTCAGAGTTGAGATTGAACTGAAAGTTGACAGTTAGAACTTAGAACTAGACTGGGGATCCAGTCTCACTGCCAGTCTATATATTTGCAGGCTTATATACATCTAAGAAGTACAATTACATGTGATAACTAGTGGGTTGCATGTGATAACAGTTCAATAACATGTAATAAAGGAGTAAAAATAAGTAAAAATAAAGTGTACTGGTCCCCATAAGTCATAGTGTCCAGGGTATAACATAAAGTTGTAACAGGATTATTCTACATTCAGATGCTAGAAGCATATCTAACTGTGGGAATTCCATAGGACATATATGGTAGTTACTTTATTTGTAGCTCTTTACATGTTTGTAATGTTACTAGTCTCGTCGTCCTGTCACTGTGCCCACTGACCTCACCATTGCTCCCCTATCCGCCGGTAGCTTCTCAATGTTCATTCTTTTCGCCTCTCTATAATCTCGAAATCTTGCTTCGCAGCTCCTTTAAACTGATGCGCATTGGCTTTCTGTCTTGGCGGACGGAGAATATACGGCAATCCCTGCTTCTACCAAAGCCTATGGCTCCCGGTTCGCCCCCAACAAAACAGCTTGGATATGTGCCGCACGTACACGTCTTTTCCCAAGTTTCTTCATTGCCATTTAACCCCCTGCGCGACATTGAGACGGGACAAGCAGCCAATACTAGGGCATTGCTACCATGTGACAAACGTCAACAAGGGAGGAGGGTCTTGACAGTACTCACGAGCTTGCAGAGGTGGCACAAACCGCCACATGGCGTGGATTGGCAGAATCACTCCCAGATCGGTACTAGAGCCAATCGTAACACATTTTTGACCGCCGGCGGGTCGTTTTCTTCACGAGACGAAGCGAAAAGGGCTCAAGGAGTAACGGACGGAGCCCGGGAAGCACGGTTAGAATGAAATGGTGCCCTGGGTACCACGAAACCACCGACGATAGAAGATTGGGCGATCCGGGAAGGCGTGAAAACGGGTGCCGGATTAAGATTTGGCCTTGTCGTTCTTGATAGTGTGTTGTTTCCATGGTTCTTGTCGATCTGTTAACTTATGGTTGGTTTTGTAGAGTCTTAGGTCACTGTGGGCGTCGTTGACGGAAGGCCACCTCGATCGCCCGCGATTCTCAAAGCAATCGTGCGGTTCCTTCGAGAGATGGACAAGTGGGACATCAACAGCACAGATCACTCACTGTGGTCATGGGCTAGGTTAACGCATGCCATAGGTGTATATGCACTAACGATCCTATCCGTCCAACCTGAGCCGACACATTTTCACCTTCATCCAATATATGATGTCTTTACGTCTTTAGGAAAAACCCTGTATCGTCTTTCTTCGCAGGCTGCAAGGCCTTCCTTTTCCACGACGCAAACCCATCCGAACCGCCATTTTACTAACGCCCACCACTACCTACCATTCTTTCAACCATGCATGCATCAGCAACACCTCGATCTTTGTTGCAACGAAAAATTGGCGGCGTTACACATCCCAGCTACCGAACACGAATAGGGGTAGTACTTGAACTGCGCAGCGGCCATGCAGAAAAAAAGAAAATAATCCATTTATCTCGTGTATCCTCGCAAACCATCAAAGACGTTAAGATTTCACAAATGCCATTTGAAAGGTGGCGATCACGGGCGATCATAACGGGGATGCAAATGACTGCAAGCATTCGCACCAACTCGCACGATACAATGACGCTTACACATCCTCACTCACAACAACGGCACGCTGTGCTTTATATTCCGGGGCCTATGTTACGACCAGCGAGACGTTGAAGAGCCACTACCCCGGCGATGACGAGCTTCATTCCATGAAGGAGCACTCTCAACTCGTGCCTCGATGAGGACTCCTTGTAACAGGGGTCCTTGCGGCTGCCTCTACTTATGCCAGATCATGTATTTCTGGGGTTGCTGTATCCGACTCTCCACTATTCAAGTCTCTCCTCCCAACACAGCACGTGCATTTCATCGACTCCCCATGACGGACCGTATATCAGAACTGGAACGAGCAATGGAGTACCTCTCGGATAGAGAGAGGCTCGTAACATTCCAGGTGTTGATATAGGAAGTTGATATAGACATGACATATCACAAACGCGGTATTCGCATGGAAATACGTTCTTGAGGAGATCCAGCCAGGATGTCCTGCTCAGCGCAATTTGCTGTTGACTCTTGTTACCGCCGCAAGCCTTATGAATGATGGAATCTGACGGTGGTTCTTAAAGTAGACGGCGTTCCGGGTCTGGGATGTATCGGACCCCCGAGTTCCCATGCCACGTAAACCAACCACACTCGCATTTGTTCAAATAAATAGTAGCGCACTGCTAAGCATGAAATTGAACCGCGGGAACGTAAGGAGGGTAATAATATGGAATCAGGAGACCTGGGCGCCTTCTCTTCGCAATGAAATTGTGGAACATCATATATCATCTCGCGCACTAGAACATCACGTCCTTTTTCGGAACATCACCTCCACCGTAGGATCTGGCATTGAATGAAAGCCAAACCACCAATCTGCTGGCTGTCCACGACAACCAGCTAGCTTCATATCATAATTCAACAGCACGTGCGCAAGCAGCAACTTGATTTCTGATGCTGCGAAGAATCTACCAGGGCTACAAAGAGATTCAGTCGTTCTCCGGGACCAGAAGATAAAGTATCCGTACCACGCAGAGCGACCATGGCCAAAAGGAAGATAATTAAGCGTAGGAGTCATCATGACGTGTTTTGCACCTTCGCCTTCTTTCTCGCGCATTCTTGCATGTCTAAACCCATCAAAGACGTCGGGGTCCGGATAATTGTCCTGCAGGCTTACATCAATGTTCTCGACATGAAGCATGAGACGGACCACGAACTGGGTCATAATGCACGCTTGTTTGTGGAGCAGAAACCAAATAACCAGTAGGTATCGTCACCCCGTTAGAGAACGTAAACTTTTTCATTACTTTACGATGCATGCTAACTGAGAGAGATAAGTCGAGGCCCATAGAAGAAGGGAAGGGGGGGATGCATACATAGTCCGCTTCCGTGCATGCGTTGCGACTCTCTCAAGAAACTGTCCACTTTTCGTAGCTTGTCGATGGCGGCTTTGGTCCACCCATCTTCGCGTATCGCTGCTTCGACTTCTTCACGCATTGGCTGCACGTATTCTGGATGAGCAGCCAGATGATATAGCGCGTGTGTAAATTGCTAAAACCGCGCTTGATTTATGAATGAATAATTTAACGTAGACTTTACACGTACCATTGTCGTAGTATGGATACCGGCAAAGTTCATTAGCAAGATTCGTATCGTTAGGCCTTTGATAGTCCGCTGATATGGTTTCTTCCCGACTTCCAATAACCAGCTTATCGCGTCATTCTTACAAGGGTCAACATCACCCCAACGAACATCAGGGATCTACTAACCGGTTTACCAGGCCAATTCTCCCCGTATTGCGCTTCCTTTTCAAGGCGCTCTTTGATTAAGGGCTCCAAGTGCTTTACTCCGCGTTGGATCCCTCTGGGTACTTTCCGTAAGAAATAAACGACGATGCTACGATAAAATTAGTATACTTTGCACATCCAGCAAACGAAGGTACTCACGATCTGAGGAAAATAGGAAACAAATTGAGTATGTTGCCCGCCATAAGAGCGTCAACAGCAAACTGTTCATTCAACGTTCTGTAATCCGGATCACGACCTTGTAAAAGCCTTGAGATGGGATGTGCATGGAGGGGACGTGCGACACTCACATAGAGGCATCCCGATTAGGAACCTATTGAGCACCCTGCACACGATGCTCAAATTTGCCTTGTACGCAATAAGCGTTGTCCATTCCTCCCCCTTTGTCGGCACAAATTCCTCAAACGAAACCTTCATCTCATCCACAACCTCATTAAACTGTGCTGCAAGATTTTTTGCGAAATAAGACCTAATAACCTCAACGTGGAAGTCATCCTCGTGCAGTTCATGCCCAAGGAGGATATCGGTGTGAAACATCTCCGCCGTTGCGTCTTTTAATGAAAGTTGATCTTCGGGCGCTCGTCGTATATCATCGATCAATTGAGGACTTGCACCAACGATCATCCATTGTGTTGGCATTGAAACTTTGAATAATGACCCGCGGTACTGTCGCGTGTCCACCGTCAAAATGACATTCAATCCAGAAACACGCAGGAGCCAACTCACTTTGTCATAACCCTCCTGCACTATTTCCCTCCCATGTTTAACAAACTTCAGAG
Source organism: Amanita rubescens (assembly GCA_015039365.1). Taxonomy (NCBI): domain Eukaryota; kingdom Fungi; phylum Basidiomycota; class Agaricomycetes; order Agaricales; family Amanitaceae; genus Amanita; species Amanita rubescens. Next base: position 17,596 of record WION01000620.1, read on the forward strand.
CGTTAACGTACGACCTGAATAACCCAGAACCCCCTGCGGTCGGGATAGCGCTCAACTGCAGACGGTCCCGAGGTCAACGCCACGTTCATATCTGCATTTTAACTAAGCGTACCTTTCGGTAGTTAACAACTGTTTTCCAAATAGACGAGGCAAAGTAAACCACGGTGAGGGTTACGAGTGCAGTGACGACGTTCGAATTCATGAGATTCAGGAAGTTGGACCACGCAGCGCCCACATCATATTAAGTACTAACATGTGCTGTGTCAATAAGATGATACCATTTCTGTCAGGGGCACATAGTGCGTTCTTTGACTATTCTTAATGGGGAGTGACGTACATGGGCATCTGTCGAGTGAAGGTGTCACGGCACTGCATGATAATAATAATTGTGGAGCCGCCACATACGCAGGTGGCTGAGCTTCCAATACATATTGTGCGCGCGGTCAACTCGTGGCGTAAACTGACGGTGCGACTTGAGTTGTCATTGTTCGCTTCAAGTTCAATGTAATGAGAAAAAGGACGCGGTCACACTGATGATCGTGACCAACCGTTGTCATCGGATGCGGAGTTGTAACTCGTGGCACAGGATCTTGACCTAGCAGCAGTGACTGTGCGAGTGATCAGCATCATGATATGGAGCAATAATAAGGGTCAGTGCAGCGACCCACCACAAAGGATTGAAAACTGCCAATCAGCGCCAGGAACCAAGCGAGTCTATCATTGTTATGATAACTTTAAGCGTTGTATCAATGTATGTCACATGCTTTTGCCTTCGGGAGGGCAATGAACCAGAGTTCAGATTGCCTTGGCAGGAACCAATCCAATTCTGTTTCCGATGAATCCGATCTATGTACCACACTGGCACGTTTCTATCAGCGCACCTATTGTAGCCTAGCCTGTCCTAGTAGATCATATTATCATGGCGAGAGGACTCTAGTACATACAAATGATCCGAGGACTCGGAAATATGACTACGTCCGCCTGCGGAACAACGGTAGGACTGGGCGTTGAAAAAGACCCAAAGGACTACCCTGGCGGGAATCCAGTCCCCAGCCATGTTATGTAGCACTGTGATTCCACATGATCTACGCAAGCATCGTTTTGACCGTTTGTTGCAAAAAACTAGGCCAGGCTACGGAATTGATGACAAATCCAATCAGTCCCGTGGATAGTTAATTGAGATATACCATGCATGGGACCTTTGTCCAAAAGGTACTTGACATCCATTTGTGGGTATTATGTGCCACACCAGCTTTAAATTTGCCTTCTCTCTCACGCGCTTCCTTGCGTACCTGACCATCAAAGATATAGTCTTTCGCCGGAGAATAGAGTCTGCACCGATTCTCTCAGCCTTCTTCGTTTATGACAGCATGGACTTCTTCACGCGTAGCAAGATCATGCAATGCAGTCGTTAATGTCCAAAAAAGCACGATCGATTCTGTTGCAGCCGCGATGGATCCACTTTAATGTGTACCAGCGTAGACGTATAAACACCACCGAGTTCTCGATAGTTCGCCGATGTGGCTCTTTTCGACCTCGAGTAACCAGCTTATGTTGTCGTTCCTGAGAAAACAAACTAATAAATATTTCCAACTGACGAAAGTTCAGACGACTAACGGGTTTATCAGGCCGTACAGTTCTTGCTATTCAAGGCGTTCCCTGATCAAAGGTTCCAAGTGTGCTACATCACGCGTTTGATATCTTTGGGCGCTTCCCATAGAAAATGAGGTCATGAAGCTGTGAGAACATCATCATATCAGCTAACATACGTGGTAAAGACGGCTTACTGTCCGATATCGGAGATCGAGGAATAGGCTGAGAATCTTGGCTGTGATCACTGGGACTTCAAGCGGAAACCGTTCGTTCAGTGATCCGGATCACGGCCTTGCTGAGCTTTGTAGTACGTATGCAACAACTTCAACTGTCGCCCACTCTGATGATCGTTGAAAACCACGAGTGCCAGTGCATTTTTTAGTTTCAATCAGTTTATGAAACGAGTCTGCATGTGACATCCAGGCTTATGGCGGTGCCCCATCATGCATCATGGATGAACGCAGCCCGGGTGATTGACATCGAGCTTCGATTTGATTGAGCGCTGTCACAACCATATGACGCCAAACGAACGGCATTTGCGGCATTTTGAAGAATAGTTACCGGAGGCCTTGATGACCATGTGCATGAGGCTCGCTGACTGAGATGTAGAATGTTGAAAGCCATGGCGCCCTGGTGAGCTGACTCAGCTGACACAGCCGCTCACGCCTCACGGACTTGACCCTACACCATCCACTCTTCCTATTTCTCTCCTCGTAAGTACTCATTCATCTTCTCGACACATCATGGACCCGAACACGGCCACCTTTTTGCTCTTACGCCAACAGTATCAACAGTACTAACCCGTGCCAATCCCTAGCCTTATCTGCTTACCCTTAAAAAACGAAGGTCATACGTCGCTTCCCTGTCCTCCACTAGTCACTGGTAGAACACACCATACCCGAAACATACGTTTAGCTTGATTTTATAGTGTAAATTAAGCTCATTATCAGGCATCAAATACTATCTAACTTACGTTGTGTGCAACGTCTTAGCTGCTCATGTAATTCATCTGTGCCAGAGAATGCTGTTCGTTGAGCAAAGCAAACAATCGATTGCCGATAAGCACGCATACGATCATCTGTAAACAAAGGCTACTAACCGTTCAGGGAAATGACGACTTCATCAAACGCAAAGATCATGTCATTTATCAACGTACTGGCTCTCGCGAAACCGGATAACCCGTGACCTCCCAGCCGTTACAAACAGTAACGTACTTCATGCCAATTTCTGGAACGCCCGTCCGTTCCTTCAGGCTCATGTATCCTCTCGATTGATTTACGGTTTTCCCCCACCACGGCAAACGCACAAACTTTGACACCGTGATACCGTGTTCTATCGTGGTTCGTCAGTACCGGTCAAGGATGAACGCGTTGATGTTTCCCGTTACCACAACTGTCGCAATGGCGATGGTTGTAAATGCGCTCCTACGTGCATCGAGTATAAACAAACCCTGGCCGTCTTGTTGAACGCGACGGAACTTTGAAGGGTGAAGACTAACGCCTATATGACTTGATACAGTGGGAACGGATGCGCAGGCGAGAATTGCGCCAACCAGGAACCACATTTCGAGAACCCCCAGACGACATAGGGCAAGTTCCCCGGAATGCACCCTGTACCTTCGTGATGTGTGATGACACCCCTGGGTACTTCTAGAGTGCGGAGGGGAGGTAGCTCGCGCGCGGTTGTTGATGTGTTCAGCCGCAGATACCTCGTCCTTTCATTCAGGCCTCGGAATTGGTCAATTGGCTATCAGTGGCCCACGGCAAGGCCGCCCGACCTCGGCTCACTCTTCGCCGAAGGACTTCTCATCACTCCGCCTCCCCCAAATTCCTCTTACTCGTGCCAGTGACTTGAATCTGACGAAATTTTGACTCGGGAACTGCCTGAAGCTTAGGAACCCTCGTAACGTCAGGTTCGATTCTCGCTGCGCCTTCCGACTTCTAATAGTAACTGGGACTTTCATCTAGCAAGCATATTTGACTCATTACGAGCGACAACAACCAACCAAAAATGCAAAGAAAGTGGGTCTCTATATTTATAGTACATTCGGTATCCAAAGCCCTCATGTCATCCTCTTACGGAACATCACTTCCGCAGTTGGGTCAGGTATTGATAAAAGCCCGAACCACAGCTCAGGCGGACAACCGGGGTTTGCCATTTTAACATCGTAATTTAATAAAACATACGCAAGCATTGCTTTTACCTCATTTGTTGCAAAAAATCGGCCTGGGCTACAATTGATGACATGTCAGATCGCGTTTCGACTTGAAAGGATGCTCGCTAAGTACCATGCATGGCGCCCTTGTCCAAAGCTTAAATACTCATGAGTAAGAGTCACCATTGAGTGTTTCGAGCTTTCTCCTTCTTTTTCGCGCATTTTCGAGAACCTGAACCCGTCGAAGACGTCAGGATCAGCATAGTTATCCTACAAGAGGGGAAAGTGTAAGTTGGAAATCGACAACTAGAAAGACCAAATACAAACCGGATCACAGTGTACGGAACGATGCGGGATGCCAATCATGCAACCTGCAGGAACTGTTGTCCCGTTTGAAAACGTAAAGTCTTTTAGCACTTTACGTCGTACTGTGACTTCAAAGCAAAAGATTAGAAAATATCGCAATGCTTAAAAAAGGGAACAATGCATACAGGCTCCGTTTCCTGATATCCGCTGCGATTCCCTCAAGAAACTATCCACTTTCCTGAGTTTACCCATGGCAGATTTAGTCCAACCTTCTGCATTTATCGCAGCTTCGACTTCCTCGCGCATGGGCTGCACGTATTCAGGACTACTGGCCAAGTGAAATAGCGCATTGCTAAATGACTATGCACGAATTAGTTACACTGTCGGCGCCGGTTAAGTTGCACACCTGTGAGGTAGTATGGATACCCGCAAAGTTTATAAGCAAAATGCGAATGGCGAAGCCCTCCACTGTGCGCTGATGTGGTTCTTTCGCAACTTCCAGGAACCAGCTTATGGCATCATTCTAGAAAGGAATGAGACGAGTTTTCAATGTTAAAAAACCACTAACAGGTTTATCAGGCCAGTCCTCCCCGTACTTCTCTACCTGGGCAAGTCGTTCTTTGATCAAAGGTTCCAGATGCTTTATCGCACGGTTAATGCCTGCAGGTACTTTCCTCAAAAAGCGGACGATGAAACTGCGGAAAAGTCACCAGATGAGTTTTTTGGCTGGACTATAGGACTCACTGTCGTAGGGGGGTTGGAAACAAGTTAAGAACGTTGCCCGACGTTACGATGTCAAAGGTGAATTGCACGTTCAATGATCTATAATCAGGATCGCGGCCTTGGAAATGTGAGACATTGTGTCGACCAACGATATAGTTAGTAGAAGCTCACATAACGGTAGACCAACGAGGAACCTGTTAACAGCCCTGCATACGATGTTCGGAATGGTATCACGCATGACAACCGTTGTCCATTCTAATCCAGGTCAAGATTTCGTTTCACGCAGAACTTGTCGATGCTTACCATTCCCCTTGATAGGTACATAATCCGCAAACGCTGCGGTTATCTCGTCCTGGATGTCTGAGAATCGAGCTGTGATGTTTCTTGTGAGTTGAGACCGGATAACATCGACGTGAAAGCCATCGTTGAGTACTCCGCGACCAAAAAGAATATCGAGATGTAACGTCTGATGGCATAAAATCAAAGACAAGTTACAAGTATGACAGTGTGTGCATGACAAATTACCTCTGCTATTGCGTCCTTCGAAGAAAGTTGATCGTCAGAGGCGTGTCGTACGTCTTCAATCATTTGGGGACCGGTGACGACCACCATCCACTGTGTCAGCATCGGGATCTTGAAGATGGACCCGCGATACTGTCCTGGTAAGTCCAAGATGTACAACTCCATGTCACAAGCACACGTACTTTGTCATAACCTTTTTGCGCTATCTCTCTCCCATGTTTATAGAACCGAAGGGCACCGATATACGAAGTCAATATGCCAGAGGGACCGATTGTCGGGAAACCGCTCAACTGTCATAACCTTGACTTAGTCCACATTTTAACTCCGTTTCCAGTGGTTACGTACCTTTCGATGTTTCGCAATTCTTTTCCAGATAAACGAAACACAGTAAACAGCTACCACCACCGCAACTCCAGTAACGAGCCTCGACTCCATGTACGTTGATTGCGGAACCAGAGAGCCAGCTACTTACGGTGCTAAATACCAGCACTATCGGAATGGTGTTTCCATTGCCCTGCAGGGCATGTGACGAACAGTGACGTTGAGCAACCCAATTTGAGAGGAGAAAGGGGCGAACATCGTAATCTGCATGTGTCAGTTGTGAAACGAAACGTCAACTTCGGATGTACTACCTCGACTAGTACATAAAAGGTAACGTACATGCTGTGACAGGGACAGCGGGCGCTGAAGCGCTGACGGCACAGGTTGAATCCAGCCTCGGGCCTTCGGGCCTCAGTATCTTCTGCGCTCTTAAGCGCATTATTTTTACTGATGCTTCAAGTGGAATAAACTTGAGAATGAACAGAGCATCAGCTGCATCATGCATTCATGCCAATGATGCCAATTCGGTCACCTCGACTGTTCCCGATCTACCCATTCCCTGGCGTTTCCTGGGAAACCGGATGAGGTGGTCACAGCACGCCTGGGCCAAGCAAATAAACCGGTATTTTAAGCCGGACTCGTCCATTGGAATTCTTCGACCGAAGAAGCGTTCAAAGTTACATCAACGGATAGATCCAACCGAGGCATTTTTGGATTACGGAAGCATCTCTCCGGAAGCAGAGTAGTATAGCTATGATCCAACCAATGGCGGAGTTGCGGTGTTGCTATGATGTCACGTATTAGATGGATATGACGCACCTTCAGGGAGGCGCTTTAAGACTCCGATTTAGGAGTCGCGCTTGTGAACGGCTGGGTGACGCACCACTGGCTTCGAACAAGCATCTGGAATGGAGTTCCAAGTCGCAAGTTATCCTTTGGCGCTCTTGAACCTAATGGACGAGGGTTATAAATCCACCGGAGAGCCCCCTCTAGGAATCGCCACACGTTTCGGCGTAGAATCGTCGGTGTGCGACTTACCTGCACATAGATTACTGCAAGCTCTGCTCACCCACTCGCCATCCCCCAAAACTATCGCTAAAGAGTTTTTACGTGAACTTGGAAAGTGTGGGAATCCACTTGTAAAAACGTTGGGTGTGCTGCTTCGTCGGTTTGATTTTCGATCTGAGCTCATCTTGCTGGATGTGTTCTATCTAAGCCGAGGATGTGTATAACGAGGTTTCCACTTTGGTCGTAGATGATTGGGCAGTTACAGTTCTTCAGGGACTCCAGGAACTCGCTGGCGACCTCTCGACCGTTACGCAGCTTGGGAGTTACTACTTAACTCATCTGGTAATCGCATGTGTGCGGGTCTTTTGCGGCAAGGTAGCCCTGCGTTGACATTCTACTTTTTCAAGTTCGAAATCCAGGTGGATCAAAGACACCTCAAGATAGTATTCACCCGACTCCGAATCATAGGCGCATCGAGGAGATCGAGGAATTGTTAGAACAAGCTAAGAGGAGTCAATCGGCTTTAAGGGATTTGGCAAGTTCGACCAGTCGACTCTTCGGATATTAGGCTAAGGTCCATCGAAGGTCATGCTCCGCGATGGCGACTACTGTATGCTCACGGGGTTGTGCTTCTTCCCTCCCATTTTTGTGCCAGCCCGCTGCGCTCATATCATCCCGTTTTCTATACACTCAAAGGTAGCTCTATGGTATCCCTTGGATGATGTATTTCCTTATTTATATATTTCTCTAGACACAAACATTTTCAGCGATTGAAACGTTTACAGGCTTCGCGTTGGACGCTGAAACCATACAGAATCATCTAAACCATCCACGCAACGCGCTGAATCTTGAGAGTAGTGCTCACGAATTGATGGATAAGTACCTGGGCTGGGGAATCGAAGCAATATCTTCTGATGATCAAGTTATTTATTTTTTTTCGTTTTGGTTGCGATCTTGAATTCACATGTCACATAGTGGAAATACTATTACCGAATTGTTCGACCGGATCGGTTGTCCGCCACTACACGGCTGAAAGACGGTGATGAAATACTCTTTGGGGCGGGCATTAGTGGTCACCAAATTGCACTCCCCGACCCAAGGTTCTGCAACGTCCACCTGGCAGTCTGTCGAGTGTCTTACGCCTGCGGAGCCTCTGAAATTTTGATCAATTCCTTGATGATGAAGACGATGAAGGATTCCAAGTCCCTGTCTATTTCGGTGGTCCATTTGTATCTGATAATGTATTGATGCGCAAGCTTGAGAATAGGCTACTGTAGTCTGCTAATGTTATTATGACGGGGACTTCCCCGCCGATCCTGTCTGGGTTACTAGGTACTGGCGATCCTGCGTCAGAATCTATTGAGGTGTGACGAGAACCATTGTCCACGGTGTACAGGCGTGTGATTTTCCCCATCGCTGTCCCACCTTGTGCCTGCCGCGCAGAGGAGCCAATCGAGCGCATCTTGTAACCGCTGTACTCTTTCAATCCCAAGGAAGCGGGAATTGCGGTAGTGAAATCACGCAGTCTCAGTTACTCTTTAGCTGGAGCGAACATATTCTAACTTTTATGCCTGAGAAATCATTCCAGCATTTATCATTAGTACCTGGGCAGAAAAAGAGGATATGCCCTCCAACTATCACATCCGCTTACGGAACATCACTTCTGCCTTAGGATCAGGGGTCGACATTTCCCCAAACCACACCTCGGACGGGCGTCCACCATCATTGGCCATCTTCACATCGTAGTTTAGTAAAACATACGCAAGCATCGTCTTGATCTCGTTTGCTGCGAAAAACCTGCCTGGACTAGAATTGGGAACATATCATATTAGAACGTGTTTCGGTTTCGAAGAATGACACAAAGTACCATGCATGCCGCCCTTGTCCAAATGTTAGAAATCCGGTAGTAGGCGTCACCATTCCGTGTTTTGTGCTTTCGCCTTCTTTCTCGCGCATCTTGGAGAACCTGAACCCGTCGAAAACCTCGGGGTCGGAATAGTATTCCTAAGCAAAAGCAAGACCCATGTAGGAGATGGAATGACCAGAAAGATTGGATACGAACCGAATCGTGATGCACGCAACCATGTGGAATGCCGATCGTAAAGCCGGCAGGGATCGTTACCCCGTTTGAAAATGTAAAGTCTTTCATAACTTTACGCCGCACGCTGACTTTACAATCAAGGTGAGAAAATTCAGGAATACTCGAGATGAAACGGGGAGCATACAGATTCCTTTTGATAGTCTCTGTGACTCTTTCACGAAACTATCCAATTTTCTGAGTTTCCCAATGGCGATTTGGTCCAACCTTCTTCATCTATCGCAGCCTCGACTTCTTCGCGCATGGGCTGTAAATATTCCGGACGTGTGGCTAAATTGAATAGCACGTTTGTGAATGCCTAAAACCATGCTTCAGTTACACTATCAGGATAGGCAATTGGGTTTGCATACCATTGTCGTAGTGTGGATACTAACGAAGTTTGTAAGCAACATGCGAGTGGCTAAGCTCTTTATATCGCGTCGGCGAGGGTTATCTTTTGCGACTTCCAGAAACCAGCTTATAGCATCGTTCTATAGGAAACGTTGAGTTTTTAATGCAAAACATTAGGTTTTTACTAACTGGTTTATCGGACCAATCGTCTCCGTTTTGCGCTTCCTGTTCAATGCGTTCTCTGATCAAAGGTCCCAGGTGTTTCACTCCACGTTTGATGCCGTTAGGTACTTTCCTCAAGAAATGAACGACAAAGCTGCGATATAATTGTTATATCGGCTGGCACACGATCATGCGACAACTTACTGCCTGAGAGACGTTGGGAACAAGTTGAGAATGACGCCTGACAGGATGACATCAATTGTAAATCCCTCGTTTAACGATATGTAATCCGGATCACGACCTTCTAAACGTCAAAGAGATGTAGGCCGATAGCGTGCATGACACTCACATAGAGGTAGTCCGACGAGTAACCTATTGACACTCCTACAAACGATGCTTAAAACAGCATTGCGTGCATTGACCGTTGTCCATTCTGATCTTAATCAACGAATGTTCTCTCCAAGAGAATCATCAACGCATACCATTTCCCTTTGTGGGAATAAATTGTGAAAAGGCGACCGTGATCTCGTCCTGGACATCTGAAAACCGAGCTGCGATGTTTCTCGTGAGTTGATTCTTTACGACATCTGCGTGAAAATCGTCATCGTGCATTTCATGGTCAAACAGAATATCAGTGTGGAGAAACTTGTGCAATATGGGTAAGTCAAAGGCAAATTATAAGAAAATGCAAGCTGAGTCACCTCTCCGACAGCGTCTTTGAGCGAGAGTTGATCGTCGGATGCCCGTCGTATGTCGTCGATTAATTGCTGACTAGTGACGACAATGATCCAATGTGTCGGCATTCGGACCTTGAAGACAGAACCACGGTACTGTCATGGCAACTGTAAATCCAGAAAGCGGTGTATTACGTCCCACCACACGTACTTTGTCGTATCCCTCTTGTATCATATCCTTGCCATGTTTAAGGAATCGCAGAGCGCCGATGTACGAAGCCAAGAAGCCAGAGGGGCCGATTGTCGGTATAGCGCTCAACTGTATTGAACCCAATTCAGCCCGCACTGGCCACAATATTCAATTAATCAAGCACGCACCTTTTGATGTTTGGAAAACGCCCGCCATATGAGCGAAACGCAGTAACAAGACGCAATAACTGCGAGTCCTGTGATAGTCTTCGAATCCATGAATGCAGGAAGCAAGCCTGGAACGTGCTGTTTTGTAGGGTGTGACATCTCATCGAAACCCTTATCGTGACAAACCCCGACTAAAAATGGACTTGACATACATCGCAGTCATGCTAATCAGTATTAGTGTTTACCACGGCGCCCATAAGTACGGCCCGTCTTCAGATGATGATTAT
>WION01000621.1:0-28112 GCA_015039365.1 Amanita rubescens
ATCTTCGCTAGTTCATATGCGTGAATAGAAAAGGCGGTCATGAATACTTCTTGCAATGGGGCTGGGTCATGCATTGCTATCCGAACTGTGGAGTTACCATGTCCGAAGACGTGTTTGTACGTGAGGGGCCATGATGACGGAACCACTATATTGTCTATCTGGAAAATAGTTCACATATCAAAAAGCAATGATTGGCAAGGCATACCTGATCGTCAGGTTCTGCCCAACATACAACTCTGTCGAAGGCGTTCTGCTGCAGTACCTTGACCTTGGAGGCAGGTTCTAGGCAGAGGCACAGTCGCCGTACGTTTCTTTCTTGTGAAAGTGAATTCCACAAATTTCTACCAATCAGAATATTGTCTTGCAGGTCTTCGCTGTCTTTTGAGTTCAGTGCATATTTCGAGATAACGAATGAATCGCGGTTATAGAAAAAGCTCATCATATTGGTCACTGGTCATCACAGTCACGCAGAAATAACCATCACAAGCAGTTTTCGTGGATCTCCCAAATTATTCCATACTTGCTAAGTATGAGCCGCGGCGGATTTAGGATGCCTGCTCGAGGTACTACACGTACAGGGTGGGGCGGAGACAAGAGAGGCCAACGTGTTACGGGTCCACCAGATCAGATTATTGGTGCGTTTCACGCGGACATTGAGTATCAATCGCATACCCAAAGTGTTTCAGAAATTGGAACGTTTGTTCATGCTGTCGAGGACGAAATGTTCTGTTCTTCTGTTCTGACCGACAGGGTACCGCATTTCAATGCTCCTGTGTACCTACAAAATAAGTCAATGATTGGTAAAGTCGACGAGATTCTCGGACCTATCAACGAAGTATACTTTTCAGTGAAAATGAACGACGGGATGGTTGCTAGCAGCTTTAAGAAAGGAGACACAGTCTACATTGGGGGAGATAAACTCCTTCCCATTGAACGCTTTTTGCCCAAGCCCAAAAAAATCTTAGTTGGTAGGTCGAAAATCTCTGATGTTTAACATTTTTCTTATATTTCATGCCACTATAAAACAGGTGGAGTCGCTAGTATGGTCTCTTATTCGTCAGTTTAATAGGTGTTTAATTTTGATTAGAGCGAGGGCGCGGGACAAACAGCGCCCGTGGTGGAAGGGGTCAAGGAAGTAGGGGTGGCATGCGCGGTGGTAGAGGTTTCACAAGAGGTTTCCCGAGTGATCGGAGCCGGGGTTGGATGCGTGGCCGGGGAGGAACTCGTGGCAGAGGCGGCTTTCGGGGCGCATAGACACCACCGACATGTGAATGGAACATTACTTCACAACTTGTGAGCCCTTATATCTGCTGCAGCAACCTTGGCTCTTTCGGCGCGGCGGCATTGTTCAGGTAGTAGCTACAGGCAGCACTATGAGTTTAGTTATGCCATCATCATCGGATTCTTACCTGATCGAGTTCATCGACCAGAGCGGCAAGTTCCTGGGTATAAGCCTCTGGCGTGAATGTCAGCTGCAGGAACAGTATGGTTTCAAATTATTAAACCTTTGCACGTCCAATTATCAGATGCAACTAGCTCACGCATCTGCACGTCTGATGGAGTATGGTTCTCGAACACCTGGTGTTCTTCAATCATTTCTGCAAGCTCCATCGCAACCTCTTCTGGACGCTTTCTTCTTGTGTCGGCGATGCGTTTTAACCATTGCATTCGTGTATCTGCGAGGGACCATATGCGCCTGTCCAGCGCTTCATCAAATAGTTCTGTGTGCATGTCAGATCGCAGGAAATTCGTAGCATGGAGTTAATTGAGTGCATACCACATTGATTATCATCCAATTGTCCGTAAGGTTGTCCGTTGATACGCAAATTAGGTTGCGCAGTTGTCAAAGTCTGGTCAATGAACTTGTGGAAGGTAACTACAGGCGTTATGGGCAGAGAAGAAGAGGTAGTACCCGAAGTACGTGGGCGTGCAGTGAATTCCCCTCATTTGCAAGGCTGCTGGTGTTAATGTCTTCTTCGAAGCGTTGCAGTACAGTCTTTTTGTAGCCAGATTCTAAGCATTGCCAGTTTTGAGCATTCTCGATGGATATACGTGGTATATCCTCGCGAGTATCCATGGTCAGATCAATACCTACAAATTACATAAATACAACATGTTTCCGCTTATTTGCCCTTCCTCTTTACTTTGATGCCTAATACTGCTTTACTGTCCACCTTGGGCTTCTTAAATGACTGGCTAACTTTCGCATCAATCAGTGCCCGGGCTGACTCGGGTAGGAGACTATGCAGTGGGGGCTCCTCTTCTTCTGCTTTGCGTTTCACTGTTACGAATACGGATGGGCTATCATTATCGGGAGTTGCAGTTGCCACTCGAGAGAAAACCTCTCTGACACGCTTTTCGTCTTCGTCTTCCAGCCTTTTCTGTTCGGCATTCTCCTCGCTCTCAATTTCCTCCTTACTTATACGGGCTATTAAGTCAATCGTTTGGCCGACGCGTTCGATTCTAGCATTCTTTGCGCGGATGTCCTGAAGCGCATCCAGTATATCCATTTCGCGCTTCGAGTCGATCGTGCGATTTTCAAGTACTTTCATTGGGTTGTTCTCCTCCTCTTCTAGTTTTGCCAACCTATCTTCCTCTTCGACAATTTTCTCTTCCCTCCAAGGTTCAAAATTCCTTGATGCTCCGTGCTCAGCTGCATAGTCGGTGTTTTTTGGATCAGTCTTGAAAGTGATTTCTGCTGAACACAAGGTACTGCGTATGGTCAATTTATTCCGTACGGCAGACGGGTGTATCCTCACCATTTGATGTAAAACCTGAAAATCTTAATTCCATAGTAATCTTCCCCCTCGACAGTCTCTTTTCTGGCATTAAATTTCTTGCCTTTATATATGTATTCCCCACATGTGTTGCATCTCCTAAAGAAAGTCGATCAACAAAGTCCTCAGGGAGCACAAGTAAGACGGACATTGAAAACGGTGCCATCAATCGAACAACTTGTTGAGAGTTTTTGGGCTGTTTTCGGCGAGGAATAAGGTCCGGATCGAAATCAGGAGGGAAATATTTGTTGAGAACTGTAGAGTGTTCATATTGGCTATGCTAGAGGAGCATTGCATACCTTTGCGTTCAGACATGGTGAACGAGAAGTGCTTGGTGAGTAAGAGTCACGACGTCACGCAACATTTAAGCCACACTGAGAATCAGATAGCCCTAGCCCTTTCGTTATATGTCACTCGCATTTTGGAAACCTGGTTCTACGGGTCCGGGCAGCACGCTGGATCGAGTGTCCCAGGGAGAGGACGATATTGTTCCCACCCCTACATGGAGCGGTTTATCCATAGACGCGCAGCGCCAGCGACTACCCATCTACAAGCACAGTATGTGGAATATGTCAGATTGTAGTTGTGTTTTTCACGTCCCGCAGGGCACGAATTGTTGTTTTCTGTAGAGCGCTATGGTGTTACTATCATTGTTGGCCAGACAGGATCGGGAAAGACAACGCGTTAGTAATTGCAATCAGTAGACCTCGTAATTGATCACATTGATCAGAGCTCCCTCAATACCTCATGGAAGCCGGTTGGGCGAACGAAGGAAACGTTATAGCTTGTACCCAACCGCGACGCGTCGCCGCGACGTCTGTTTCCACTCGCGTTGCAGTTGAGATGGGAGTGCTGCTCGGACAAGAGGTCAGGTCGGGATATTGCGATCATAATCTACTAAAATTTGGTTCAGGTTGGTTATACCATCCGATTCGAGGATGTGAGTAACAAGGACAGCACGCGGATATTATACATGACGGATGGCATGCTTTTCCGACAAGTGATGCTTGATCCTCTCCTGAGCCGATATAGCGTGGTGATGGTATGTATATTCACTCTCGTATGATTAGAGCTCAATAATTTGCAGATTGATGAGGCGCATGAAAGAGGCATATACACCGACTTACTACTCGGCATCCTAAAGAAGTATGTCATTATCAAGGGAAGTTGTGTACCTGATGTCCAACTTTCGTAGGATTAGGAGGAAACGACCTTCCCTTCGTGTTATAATATCTTCTGCGACTCTTGACGTTGCCTCTCTTTTGGAATATTTCTCAGACGATGACAGTGAAGCAACGGTTATTAGCCTGGAAGGTCGCATGTACCCCGTTGAGGTTGCTTATCTTGAGGAGCCTGTACAAGACTACACAGAAAAGGCTGCAGATGTGGCCTGGTCCATTAATTTACAGGTTTGATCTATTTGGCACATCATGCTTGCCATTTTGACTCCAAAATTAGCAGGAGAGATCTGGAGACATTCTTATATTCTTAACTGGACGAGAGGATATTGATCGATGTCTTCAATCGTTAATGGAGCGAATACCAACGTGCGTCGCTGAGTGACCAAGCGATTTACCAGACTCATCATATTTGGTCCTGCAGGTTACCGAAAAATGCATCGCGGCCGCTGCTTCTACCGCTTCATGCCGGATTATCTACAGACGATCAGTTGAAAGTTTTTGAGCCAGCGCAACGTGGCTTCAGGAAAATAATCGCAGCAACAAATGTTGCTGAGGTATGTATATCATGATAACTAACGGATGGGAACTATCAATTTAACGTCTAGGCCAGCGTCACTATTGACGGCGTGAAGTTTGTTATCGATTGCGGCTTTGTCAAGGCGAGCAAGGCTTTCTTTGCGTGATTTTTTGCACTGATTTTGCGAAGGTTAGAATTTATAACCCCACAACGACAATTGCATCCCTTGCGATGGTTCCTATCTCTGTCGCGTCGGCAGTCCAACGGGCTGGCAGGGCCGGTCGTACCTCGTCCGGCATCTGCTACAGACTATATCCGAGGTCCACTTTTGACACGCTACCTTCCACTACGCCGCCCGAAATTACCCGCACCGATTTGATGATGCCTATTTTGCAACTGAAATCACTTGGCATAGATGATGTCATGAAATTCGAATGGATTACTTCTCCACCTACCGAGTCGATGCTCCGAGCATTTGAAGGGCTAGTCGCTGCTGAAATGATGAGCGATGATGGCCGCCTGACGTCCGTGGGCGAACGAGCAGCAGAATTTCCTCTTGATGTCGGATTTGCGAGGATGGTACGTGCAAGAGGTGTATTGTACGAATCACTAATTATAGAGCATAGCTATTGCGGTCAAGAGACTTTCAATGCGGAGAGGAAATATTGACTATCATTGCAGTCACAGCAGTGCAGGTGCCGAATACTATTTCCCATCGCTTTCAAAATCGATTGACAATGTCAGGACATCTTTATTATTCCCGAGGGCGCCCAAGGAGCTGTTGCCGAATTAGAGCGCCGGAAGTTCACAGCGGAAGAGGGCGTGAGGTCTTTTAATCTCCGTTTTAACGACTTAAGCAAGCATTCATTGATAGGATCATCTCACTTTGCTGAACGGTGAATAAAAAATGCGTAATTGGGATTTTCCGTGACTGATAATAATATGCAGCTTACAATGCTTTCGTACGGTATGGAAAATCATCAAATTGGTGCAGATCACATGCATTATCGTTTCGGGCGCTGTCACGCGCGGTTTCCATCCGCTCCCAGGTCCAAAGGTACATGAAACGGTTTGGAATACCTCTGGAAAGTTGTGAAGGGGATGCAAAGCGATTGCGCAAATGTCTTGTTACTGGATACTGGAGAAACATTGCAAAGTGGGTTCCAGATGGCACGTATAGGTCACTACAAGGGAATAAGGTATAAAATATGCATTCAGGATGCTATAAATTAACCCATACAGGTTTTCCATGTTCATCCAACTTCGGTTATGTTCACCCGAAAACCACGTACAAGTTGGGTGATCTACCATGATGTAGAAGAGACCAAGAAAGCACAGTAAGACAAATTGATGCTAGGTGAAATTTGTGCTTACATTAATTGACATTAGAATCAATATCATCACTGAAATTGAGCCAGATTGGTCTGTCACAAGCAATTACAATGGGCAATTTGCTTACTAACTTATGTATAATGTAGGTTACTTGAATTTGGCCATGTTGCTACAAAATAGCCCCAAAACAGTACAGAATTCATAGTTTTGATTGGTGTCTGCTCTCAAGAATGAGCCTCTGATATAAGTGTAGTGCATAAGAGTTGAGGACATTGATGTTTAAGGCATCTTATGTTTTTTTCCATACATCATGGGTCAGCTGGATGGACCAGCAGTGTCTACCAGTGCATCAGGTCAATCAAGGTTGCACACTATACTGTCTGACAGGTATGGCTGTATAATTAATGGTTGATGGGAATGGCTTGACTGTCCAATGTCCATAGTGTTTTGAGCAAGTAGGACTCTAACAGAAAGAATGAATAGGAAGATGTCCCCATGTTCAGTGTGCCAGGGTCAGCAGATGGGCATAGGAATGCCAATCCATCCTATAACAGAGGGTTGCAACTTGCAAGTGGTACTACTACTTGCTAGGCTCACTCTTTGCCCCATTCCAGAGACTTCCCAGGCCACCATCCAACACTGTTATGAATGAACTGTACTATATTGTAGATGACTCATTTGTACTAGTATTTCTGTATAGCCCCCCATTACTTTTTCTTGCTTGCTATGACTCATGTCAAACATTACCTATGATTCACTAGTACCAATATGTGACTCATATGGTATGAGGAGTCATACCATACATCAGGAACTATGCCAAAAAACTGATTCAAATTGTTGGTGTGTGATTGCATTTCAGACTTGTTGTTAGGAGGTGATCCAGACACAACCACTAAGACACTCGAGATCGAACGCGAGAATGAGAAGTGAGACTAGATTGCGTCTATGGACGACAGAAACAATCGTAAGACTAAGGAATACATGGCATCAGGAAAATTCTGGTTTGGCTTATGCACTTTGGGGACTTAAAATGTCTTTCCTGCCTTAGTGATAAAAATGGCTAAGACCATCCTAAGACTCTAAGTGCATTAAGGTCATTGATTTTTACCTGATTTTTTCCAAGTCCAAGATAAGGCCATTGACAATGGTCATGTCTTATATAAGTCTAAGTGTCTTTGTCAAGTCAAAATAAGTCACTAAGCTTGGTGTGGGAAAGTGAGAAAAATGCGAATACCTCATTAACTAAGCCATTTTTGCAGCACTTTACACTCAGCCACGCTTCCTAGTGGATTCCTACTATTCCTAGGACTTTCCTAGGATGTTCCTAGGATTCCTAGTGATTTTTGAAATATTTCCTCGGAATGGCATTGGAACCCACTCTGGTCCCACACCATTCCTAGCCATTCCTAGACCATTCCTAGCCCATTCCTAGTTAACCACATTATTGTAGAAAAGTAATCTATTACTTTCCCAAGCACTGTGAGGGGATGTGACATGTGACATACCATGACAAACATGATATGGGTGTCATTTGAAGGCATTTTTTAACCTCTATGTATATATGGTGACACTACAGGATGTGACAGGGTCACACATGATATGGGTATCGTTTGAAAGCATTCTTTGACCACCATGAGCACATGGTCACATTACAGGGTGTGACAGGGTCAGGGTCAGATCACACATGATATGGATATCATTTAAACACATTTTTTGGGCACAGGGATAGTGACAGGGTCATTTTACACATGATGGGTATCATTTGATAGCATTTTTTGACCACAACCTTTTACAACACTTTATGCCTTCCCCTCTGTCACTCTATGACCTATTGACACTTTGGACTAGTTTACTTTTTATTTTACTCATTGATATTTGTAAGCATTTGGACATACTCATTTTCACTTATCTTGCCTTTTACTATGACATGTTACTTGTTAGTTTTCACATGCCCACCTTAAGTTTATCACATGCATCACACCATTATCACATGTAACTGTACTCCTAGATGTATTTAAGTCCTCTATTCTAATATGTGGACAGGCTAGTTTTAACTGTCAATCAGTTAGATCTCAACTCTGAGTTTGTCCTTGTACAAGGGTCTAGTCAGAGATCTTACACTGGTATACTAGGAGTTTAGCATCCCCTTGAAGGTCTCTGCTCTCATTGCCCTGAAGTTAATGATTCTCAATACCATTAACTTAGTGTAACAGTGATAGTATGTATGTGTGGCAGGTCAATGTTACACTGTACACATGATATGGGTATCATTTGGGAAGCAACTTTCAAGCATAATCAAATAGCATGCAACAGAGCCACCACATGCATGATCTCAGATTGAAAATGTGACATGATTGTTATGCACAGTGTGGATCTTGCTCAGCTTCATTTTCCCAGCAGATACAGAGGACTTGTTTACAACTTGAGTGTATGACTTGAAAATGTGACATGCCTTATCTGGCATCATTTTTACCACATTCCAGGGTCTGCAATGGTCATTTGGTGGTGTGTGAGCTGTGTTGTTTCAACTTGTGTGATTCAGAATATGAACAAATAAAGTCAATACCAAACTGAGCCATAGGATATTTTAACTGCAAACACTGTTTCAGATGTAAATCTTTTGACCTTGAATTTACAAAGTTTGAAAATCATTGGTGGGAAGTGCTATGGTAATGGACTTCCACATTATCCATTGCTGATTAGTTGGACAGCCTGCATACTTTTTTGATTTTTTGATTATTTGGTGATATGTACATGGTTAGTTGTTAGCATCATATTGACAGTTGGTCACAGTTCAAAGCTGTGGCTGACATGGTAATTACATGGGCATCTTAACAGACTTGAAAGTTATCTGTAGAGAGTTGACTTGATGTAGAGAACTTTGTAGTACAGCAGTACATATAATACTCCAACACAAAACCCTAAGTTTGACTTGATGTGTTCATTCAATATTGCTCAAGCCTTACCTGACAATGTTATCCATACTATTCTTAGAGCCTATCTCATCTCTCATCACTGTCATGATGATTCAAGTTGTTGCTCAACCATTCATAGAATGACTAAGGACAATCTTGACTAGACTTGGGTTAAGCTTGAGAGTAATATCAAACAAGAGTTTGATGCAACTTAGTAGATTGAACAGCTACTAAGTTCAACTTAAGGTTGAACTCTATTCTAGACTTTTGCTGCGTTAGCTGATATTGAGGTATAGGGGTGTACTGAAGAAGTAGGAGGGTAGTGTACTGAGGGTGGAGCGGGAGGTGGTGAGATGGTTTTTGAGACACCAGTGTAGTTGAAGGTGGTCATGGTGCCAGATGATGGGTTAGGCATAATGAAGTGGATGGAAGCTCCGGAGAATGTATTAAAGTGAGGGAAAGAAGGTGGTGGATATGTGAGGGTGATACATGATAGATGATATCAATGATACATATGCTAAGTATGGTGAGTGTGTTGAGGCATAGGGAGCATGTCAAGGTGGATGGAAGCTACACAGCATATTCTAGTGGAAGGAAGGAGAGGGTGGCATCTTGAGTGTGGCAATGAGGAGATTGAACTTGAGATGGCTGTTGAGAGGTGTGATTGACATTGATGAATGACAGTGGTAGAGAGAGATCAATGGAAGGGGAGAGAGGCATGGAAGGGGTGGTTGAAGGATGAAAGGATATTGAAGGACATAGTGAGTGCAATGGAGAGGTGATGAGAGTGTTACTGATGTAGTTAAGGCAAGGCAGAGCCTGTAACAGTAGGTCACTGAAGTTAGAACAATCTTGACTAAATCAATCCAGCTTGACTTGTTTCACACTTATTTGCACTTTGGCTCAGTTTGACATCATGTTACTTATATCAGGTTGATCACATGAATTTTCTGCATCTTTTAAGATTTTTTGCAGATTTTTCAATTTTCTCACATGAATTGTCTGAAAATGTATTTTGCAAATATCTCATGTTTGACTTTGTTTGGTATTGTTATTCTTGTACATTCTGAATCATACAAGCTAGGGGCATCTTTTATGTCACAGTCACATGTCACACATGTGGTCACAAATACCATCAAAAGGAATTCAATTATCTTATCTTATCTTATCTAGGCCATCATATTACCTAAGCTACCTATCTACCTGTGAGAATGTACTGACCACTATCTATGTATCTATCTAATCTTATCTTATCACCCAGTCCCCCCCAGGCAAGTGGGGGGGAGGCAAGGATATGTGCTAGATGCCCCCTCCTTATATACCTGTGGGCCTGCGCACAGACCATCTGGTCATGTCACATGACCACAACAAGGAATGAACAAGGAATGATTCCTAGTCCTAGTTCATTCCTAGTGACCATATTCCTAGGAACCTCCTAGATTCCTAGCAAAATGACTAGGAATGGATTAGGAATGGATTAGGAATGGTCTAGGAATCTTACAGCCAATTCACACTGTAAAAAACATGTTTTGTCTAGCTAGGAATCTAGGAATGATTCCTAGGAATGGTGGGACATTCCGCGCGGAATCAGTGGCTAAGCGTAAAGTACTCCATTTTTGGCAATTCTGATTTTAGATTTGGGTTTTTCGACATCAAGAGCACCACTTTGATGTCACGTGATTATTACGTAATACGTTCCCACGGTCAATATGGTCCGTGCGTATGACCAAGGTATATAAAGGAGGGCCTCTAGACCCCCTCCCATGCCCCAGGTGCCCAGGGACTTCTCATAAGGCATCAGTTAAGTTGTACTAAGTCAAGCTAGAAAGTAATTAAGTCAAAAGAGTAATAAGTTACTAAATAAGTAGTAATAAGTGTAAAAGTACTTAAAAATCAATGCCACTTTTTTTGACCTTATTTTTGGCCACTTAAGACAAGATAAGGATCATAAGACCATCACCTACCAAAAAAGTGCTTGTAAGTCGAGCACCTGCAAAATAAGTCGCAGAAAGTGCTTGTAAGTCATGCACCTGCAAAATAAGTTGCAGAAAGTGCAAATAAGCGGTAGAAAGTGCAAAATAAGTGGCAGAAAGTGCTTGTAAGCCAAGCACCTGTAAGTGGTGCCAGTAGGCTGGGTTTGGCTTCCAAAAGTCCCCAAAAATAAGTCAATTAAGTCAGCTTTTTTATTTTAAGGCTCTCAAAAGAGGGGGGGTGCCTTATTTTACTTATATAAGTCAAAAATAAGTCCACAATTTGGTAACTTAAAAATTACTTATTTGTCTTATTTAAGTCAATAAGTCCTGATAAGGCAACCCAGAATTCTCCTGATCAGTGGATAGGTCTCGGTATATATACTCTGACTCGTTATCCCCACGCTGTCATTCCGTGGAATCCTTAGGTAAGCGTGGGAACATCTCGTAAATAAAAGAAAATGAAATGAAAAGAAATAACAATGAAATATCGGTCGTTACACTTGTTGTCTGGTTGTCTGATTGCTTGACTAGTGCTGGAACACTGGTTGTCTGGTTGTCTCATTGTCTGACAGCATCTGATGTGTCTGACCAACACTGAGATATCTGTCTGATTGTCTGACAACAATCAGATGTCATCAGTTAAAATCAGACACCATCAGATTCTCTCAGACAACCAGACAGCCAGGCAACCAGTGTTTGTTATGAACTTGTTAATCTCAACCTAAGTTGCATTCAACTTGCAACAGCAACCTAAATCATGATTACAAGTTTAAGTCAAACATTGATGAGATACAAGTTCAATATTAAGTTAAGTCGTTGACTTAATATCTGAGGACAATTGTGGTTGATGAGTTAAGAGTAAGGTTATATTGCCAGATGACAATAGTAAACAGCTAAGTCGAACTTAGGGTTCAACTCTAGAATACATGCGGTACTTATACTAGCAAGTACAATGAGACATACTAATTAATGTATAAAGGTAAGTATGAAAGTAAGTATAAAGACGTGTCATATGTGGAACAAGGAATGGTATAAGTAAGTAAATGAGCTTGTCCATATGAATTGAGCATAAGGTGTTGGATTATGCCGGTTATCGCTGGCAATCACAGAGTGAGTGGTTTGCCATACTATGAGCATTTGGCGCTTGGGCGCATACATGGGAAAGTCGGATTGATCTGACTTTCCATATTTGGTTATGCTTCCCGGTGGAAATTAACTGTATAGTTAATTTCCCGTTGACATCGTGGCTTACTCATATAGACACATACCTCAGTTGTTTGCGTACACAACTGAGCTCGTTACTACTTCTACAGGTTAGCTAGTACAAATATAGTCGTTTGCGTACACGACTGAGCTCGTTACTACTTCTACAGGTTAGCTAGTACAAATATAGTCGTTTGCGTACACGACTGAGCTCGTTACTACTTCTACAGGTTAGCTAGTACAAATATAGTCGTTTGCGTACACGACTGAGCTCGTTACTACTTCTACAGGTTATGGGCCCCGCGCCCGTTGCGCGCGGAAGCCAACTCAGTTGCTGAAAAACTCTCGCGAAGACTCAAAATGTTGATAGAAAATTTCTTAGAACACTTTGCCTTAACTGCTGAAAAACTCAATGCAAATGGCTGGAATTGGGTGTCATTCTACAGTCAGTTCGTCACTGCTGCACGCCAGATGGGGGTATACGAGCATTTCATTGGCTCAAACCCTAAGCCGTATCTCGCGAATGAAGATGTTGCTTTGAGTGCAGAGAAGGCAGCCTATGCAGACAAGTTAGCGGTGTGGGACAGAAATGAAAACCTAGCCAATTACATGCTTTCGATGAAGCTTCCAGATGCGATCTATATCAGGTTGATGAATGCGTCACTCGTTGCCGAAGCTTGAGCTGGTCTTGTCAGGGAAATCGTGAAGAAGTTGTTGCAAATGCGGTTGGACCTGCATTCCAAATTCATGAATATGCATTATGTGAAGGGCGCAGACTTACAAGAGCAATTCAACTTGGTTCGTATGCAATATGAAGCCTTGTCGAATGCTGGTATTCCTGTTAGCGACGATGACTATCGGTCGCTGGTTATTAACTTCATTCCGCTGGAGTTATCCTTTTTCTTAGCTTGGACCTCTACGGGTAGCGATTCCGTGGGAGATGGGGAGCTGGTTACGGATTTGGCATCAGACGGCGAGTCGTTGATGCAGAAAGCCGTTGAGGAATTGGATAGGTGCGAAGCTGAAAGAAAGTCAGCTTCGAGGGGAACGGAAGAAGGTACTACGGGTACTGCCCTGATGATGGTTCCTGTTGAGGAGGTCATTACATGGTCGGGCAGTAGTAGGAGCCAAAAACGCAGGAAACCGGGCACCTGCTGGAATTGCGGGGGCTGAGGGCATAGACGCGATGCCTGTGTCAGTCCGGATATGGTCATTAGCGATCAAGAACGTTCTATGGGAAAGTGTCAGTCAGATTCTGAAGAGAGCGAAGGGAACACATCTGGTGGTTCCCGTTCTGGCTCTAGCTCCGAGAGGTCGAGGTCGAGGTCGAGATTGAGGGATCCGGACGTGAGCGCTGCTCCATTGGAAGAAGATTCAAATGACGCTGGAGTGATGTCTGTGTTAGCTATCGAAGCTGTTATGAAATTTGACACTCACGAGGATATAGACAAGGTTGACGACATTGACTTCGTGGATGAAGTTGAGGAATCTTACGATTTCTTGACTGAATGTGATCCTAACATGATACCGGACGTGGAAGACGTTGCCGGTGAAGTCATTTTCCCATCGAATTCATCTCTACCCCCACCGCGCGTCCGTTTGGTGACCGCAGAATATATTAAAGAGCGACCTAATTTAGAAGTCGTTATCCCTGAGGAACTTGAAATTATAGAGGATGACGTACCTGCTAAAGGACTTGATGGCTCGAGTGCGAGTCATCATGTATTGGTTTGTCGTGAGGAACCGGTTCATACCATCGTTGAAGAGTCGTTGAAGCCATCCGAGGTGATGGATGCCCTTAAGCGCTGGATCAATCTGGATGCCGGTCGTTGGGATTCACCTAATAGTGGTTGGGCTTATGAACTTGAAGCGGATGGTGATGAGGTCAAGTCGCGGATACTGGATTCAGGGGGAGTATGGTTGGCCATCTGTGTTTTGATTGTTGTGGCTATTGTCGTAGGGATGGAAAAAGAGTTGAATGATGAAAAGAAAGATGCGGAACGACATACCTTGAATGAATTTACCACTGATGCTCGGGCGATCACGGAAAGCGAGCGTTCGACTGCGTTCGACACCAAAGCCTGTTCTGACAGGTTTGTTGATGATCCGGGTGGTTTACTTGTCGAAGACATGCCGGGCACGTGGATAAATGAAGAAAATCGCGAAATTTCTATTGAAAGCGTGTCAAAAATGTCGGACACAATCATTATGGTTCAAGGAGACATACCGGGACTGGATTCAATCGTGGATGAGTCCAGGGGGAGTAATGGTCCTGAAGGACTCATCCCCGTTGGTATTTCTATTGAAGAAGTGTAGAGAACATCGAGCGGCGTGGCGGTTGCCACTGAAAGCGTTTGGGATGTTGGTTGGTGTTGGCCGGCACAATATTTTAAGCGTTACTTGCGTTTGGGCGAGTTAACAGATGTTGTAGATGAAGGAGAGACTTGCAAAGCGCTGCAAACCGTTGAAGAAACTGGTCGACATCAGTTGAGGGAGTACACTGTTAAATATAGAATTATATTTATAGAATGATTAACTATTGATTGTCCTCGATCAATGTTATTCATATCGCTCACGTCATCCTTTATGTATGACATAGAGATGACATCATAATGACATCATTATGATATCATAGTGACATCATGATAGACTCATGATCGCACCTTATGGTGTGCTTAGCACGCCATATCTTCCCATCTATACTATACGCTTACACATATGTAGATACATATTTGTTCTCTCTTAGTATATAAACCTGTCCTGTATCGTAGAATAGGACAATCCATTCTCTTCCTCTTACTATCACTACTACGCCAAAGGGTAGTGCTAAAGATCATATCGCAATAGGTAAGCTATTGCACCTGCTCATGCTGTGGACACGCTCTCGCGTAGACCTGTCTTCTTCAATAGGTTATGGGCCCCGCCGTCGATATTGCCAGGACCCACATCGCCGCTCGCTTGCTCATCATCCGACATGATGTCCCACTGGTATAGTATCGCAGCGAGCCTGATATGGTCTTATCATCTTGATACCACTGATCCTTGATATGGCATATGCGCTAATGACATGCGCCTGGACCCTAGGGCTTTAGGGGGATCTCCTAGACACCCAGGGATAAGGGTACTTCCAATGTTTCTCGACGCTGGCATGGCAACGTCGGCCCCCATGGTGTTTTCGCGCTTGCGCACCATGATGTGACTGGGGTATTATTGCACGCTATACCATAATAAGCCCCTTAGAGGCTTTATAATACAATATGGCTCGTAAATAGCAACTTCTAGTATAAAGGATGTGCTGACACCTCATTGTGGGTGGTACACGCAGTCTATTAAGGATGCACCCTTAGGGACTCCTTTAGTCGGAATGATCGATAGGATCATTCTAAGTTTGGGCTCTATGGTAATCCCATAATCCCATTTAGAAGTTTCATATTGATTACTGGTTGTGCTTACATAACGGTCTGGGGGGCTTATGGACCAGACATTATTTCTATTTTACAATTGCAACGGGTAAAACCGTGGTTCACCCAAGAGCGCTTGAGCCAGCGATTGATTATACATGTCATTTACAGCATTCAGGGATCAATCGAGCTTTCAAGATCGAGTGGACCTGTGGACCTGAGCTTTATCTAAGCTTGGCTTGTAACTAAGTTACTCAGGGTTGGTTGGTTTAACCAAATATGGACTGTACTCGTAACCGAGGAACTCTATATAGTCTGACATTCTAGTCTATGGCACCCTGGTAACTTAATAAAGACGAATTAGACTTTTAGCTTTAATTAAGCTTTAAGCTCATTAATTCTCTTTTAGGAAAGAAAACTGGATTCCGAAACTAGTACTCCATTACCAGTTTACGAAGCCGAAGGAGAATCATTTCCTCCTGCCCGGAGATTACCTCCTTCTTACGACGCTCCAATCCCACTGTTTCCCTTAATCTTAGGGGACCGGACTTTTATTGATACACCGGCACCAATCCCAGAATTGTCTTATTCAAGGACAATTGTTCGTGTTGTCAATCCTGATACCAGATTCGGTGTCACAACTAGTGGACCTGTCACAGTTCACGATCGACGAGATCACTTCCTAGCTGCGCGACTTAGAAACGGTTGTACCTTGCAAGACGAAATAATACATTGTCGTAGACAAGCAGCTATCGAAGAAGGTGTTCCACCCACCTTAGATCTTTGGATTCCACCCAGGGGCACTTCAGTAGCCCAACACATAGCAAATAGGCGTACACGCCGTAATCTCGAAAGAGATAACCAAGAGGTCGAAAACCTCGAAAATCAAAGAAACTTCCGTTTCTTTTGGCGTCTTTTAACTGCCTATATCATAATCATCACCTCCGCCTTCCTCGTCTAATATGTCTAATGACTTGACGATTCCTAGTTCCATTCCCATTTTGAATGGAACTAATTATAAAGAATGGGAACGCATGATGTGTTTCCTATTACAAACAAAGGGACTATTTCAGTACCTTAAAGACGATTTTGTTTGTCCACGACGGGTCACCCCGTTGGAACAATACTTCATCAATACAGGTGTTCGCGCTGCCATTACTGGTCATCCAGGAACAGCAGCAGTTGCAGCTACTGCAACACATGCAGTGATACCTGCAATTCCGGCTGTCGAAGCCGAACCTGCTATTACACAGCAGATGATTGATGATGCAAAGGCCATCAAAAAGGCTTTTGATGATTGGGTTGTCGAGGATGATCGCATCCTCGGATCCATAAACATGAAATGTTCTGCTACCATACAGCAGATCAATGAACATGTTAATTCTGCCCGTATTTTATGGCAGAATTTAGCACAACAATACGGTGTGACAACGTCTGCCGGTATTTATAATGATTTCCAATTAGCGGTAACTTGGAAATTTCAAGACAAAAAGGATCCCACACAATCCTTAAACGACCTCCTCGCCATAATAAACCGCTTAGCATCAAGTGGAATCACATTACCTGCAAATGTACAGGCAATGATTGTACTTTCAGCAGTCCCCCGTCATTGGGACAATTTTGCCGCTGTGGTTCTAGCTACAACAGAACCATCGGATCTTATGATCCAAGGGATACTTCCCTTAATTCAGAATGAGTGGCGCCGAAGGCACCCTGAATCTGCCGCGATGGCTAACACGTCGCAACAACAGCAGCAACCATGGCAACAAGTACGTGGTCAAGGATGAGGACGTGCACGCGGACGTGGCCGCGGAGCAGGTCGTGGACGTGGAGGAAGGCCTTACTCTAGGCCTCCACAAGGCGCTCAGACACCGGCTCCTACTGCTCCTCCGGCAAATCAAAATTGGCCGGGTAAAGTTGAGGGCCAAACACGTGGTCCCAACTGGGAGAGGAACCGAGAATGCCGAAAGGCAGATGCAGCTGAGAAGAAGGCTGCCAAAGCCGCAGAACATACTATGGGTTCTGCACATACCATCGCCCGTATTGGGCCTTATGACATCACCGAGCCAGTTGCCGGCTCTAGCAAAGGCAAACAAAAAGCAAAGGACGAACAGGACTTTGAGTCCTATAAATCGAACCGAGGAATGGGGATATCATCTGACGATATCGATTATAAAAATATGGATATAGATCAGGAAGCTGAACTATATTATGACGATTATTACTATGAAGATAACGGCGAACAATGGTATGAAACCATTAAGAAGCTGGAAATGGCTAACTTTCTCTTTATAGAGGCAGCAATGAAAATGGTGTTCCCTAAATTGGGACATCATCGTCGTACAATAAATTCCTTCTTTGAACAATCTGTACTATATGATAGTATAAATTATAAAGAAAATTTAGACGAAAACTGCCTCGTAAGAGATAAGTCGTGTGACACAACCATTTATAATGCAAATATGATTGAACGATCATATAATATTGGTAACATGTTTAAGAAACCTTTTACATGTTTAGCGGTCAATAAAAGAAAATTTAAGGATAAAGTACATCCGACATGTCCCTGTCCGGAATGTGTTGAGAAACGTACTGGAGATACACTATGGATGTGTGACTCTGGTGCATCCGATCACTTTACCTTTAGTAGGAAAGACTTCTCTGAATACAGAGAATTTCCTGCAAACGAAAACCACAGTGTTAAAACTGCTAATGGTTTAGACCGTCTTGAGGGACTTGGCACAGTTATTCTTGAACACAAGTTATCTACAGGAGAAACAACACTTGTAAAGCTCTTCCCTGTCCTTTATATGCCACGGGCAACTGCACGCTTGATTTCAAATGGCAGATTGATCCGACAAGGATTAACTTGTAAACAAGATGAAAAGATGGTAGTCTTTTCCTTTACAGACTCGGGTAGAACGTGTATCGAAGGACATTATCTTATGCCCGATGATACATTAGTTTACGCTCGAGGTAGGATTATTATAATGAATCCTACACTGGTTTCTGGTCCTGGCTTAGCCAACAGGAATTCTAAATTAATTCTTGGACGACCAACAAAGAAACCAAACGCAGAGTCTATAGAAAAACTATTAGACTATGAGACCTGGCATAAACGTTTTGGTCATCCATCTAACGAAGTCTTTTCGAAGATACCGTTAAATGTCAATGGATGGAAAGAAGTTACACTTCCAGAAGGAAAATTACGTTGTGAAGGTTGTCTAAAAGGCAAAATGAAGGCAAAACCTTATAAACTGTCTTCGAAGAGAGCTACTCGTCCCTTCGAGTTACTCCATATGGATCTTATGACTGTACCAGCCATATCTTACCACAAATACAAATATATTGGTGTCATCGTTGACGATTTCACCTCGTATACGTGGATTGGTTTATTAAAAACCAAAGATCAAACTCTAGAATATTTTACCGGATGGTATAATGAGTTTGTAGATCCTAAACAACCTATTTCTCACCTCCGTTCTGATCGAGGGGGGGAATTTGTAAATAAAGTGTTTGAGGAATTCCTTAAATCTAAAGGAATTAAACACCAACAGACAGCTCCTTACACCCCACAACAAAATGGTTGTGTTGAACACATGAATCAGACTTTGACTGACAAAGCTGAAGCTATGCGATTAGATGCAGGATGTCCGAAATCTTGGTGGGAGTTCTCATTCAGAACAGCTGTGCATGTGTACAACCGCACTCCCCTAAAATGGACTAAATGGAAGACCCCTCTGGAAAATCTTCTTAACAAAAAACCAGACATATCATACTTTCGAGTATTTGGATGTGAAGCCTGGGTATTTATCCCTGATCAACGGAGACCAGATAAGCTGTCCGAGAAATCCGTTTTATGCACTTTTGTAGGATATGAATCAGGAACCAAAGGCTATAGGTTCATGACGTCAACAAATACACTGGTCATATCCTCCCAGGCCACATTCTTTGAAAACAGGTTTCCACGCAAAGGAAAGACTGCAGATATAATTACTGAAGATCTTGGTCCGATCTGGGAGGCAATTCCTCAAGAGGAACCTAACTGCCCTCCACAAAATTTGGATTTAGATAACTTACTCCCAGAGAACCGTAGACGTTCTCCGAGCCGTAGACACTCACCAAGTTTGGATCGAAGGGGTGCATCTCCTGATCGACAGCAGTCAGACCCTTCTGATGATTCAAACGATGATGATGACGGTGATGAATTTGCCGATCGTCGAAGAGATTTTTTGGATGATAATATCCGA
This sequence comes from Amanita rubescens, assembly GCA_015039365.1. NCBI lineage: Eukaryota > Fungi > Basidiomycota > Agaricomycetes > Agaricales > Amanitaceae > Amanita > Amanita rubescens. Next base: position 19,550 of record WION01000621.1, read on the forward strand.
AGGCAAAGGGAAGAAAGAGAACAAGAAAGACGTGACAATTATTGTAAACAACGCGATGATTGGAAAAAGGGTCAAGGAATTGATAAACAGTCTCATTTACGAGATCAATTCAAACGTCAAATGAGTGATATGTTTAAGAAATGTAAAACTCCTGAACCCTTTAGACGTACTCCCTCTCCTCAAATAAAAGAGGAAACTCCTGTTCCTTCTAGGCCTATAACACTGATACCATATGTATCTAGGCCACCTTCACCTCGTAGTCCTATGGATGAAGACAATCCCTTCTCTTTGAATCAAAGAGATCGTGATGAAATAGAAAACCCATTTATGACAGATTGAGAATTTGATCAATTTGAACAACATCAAAGAGATCGTTTTAGAGAATTTGCTCAGAGACCTAGACCTCCTCCACCGATCATATCTGATCCTGGTCCACCCTCTGTACAAATAGGTCCTCGCCGTTCTGGTTGTTTTCCAGTTCCAAGGGTACAAAGAGACAATGCGTATGGAGATAAAACTCCTGCACAGATAGAAGCGGAAATTCAGCAAAAGCGAGATGCTTTACGAGAGCAGTTAAAAGATAAAACTCTGAGTTCTTCGACTCAGGATCCACCGTCAGCAGACAGGAACCCTGATAGAATGAATGAATCTGCCTCTCTACTTAAAGAAATCTTTGCTTTAAAGTCTGAATTAAAATCTGCAGAACATGATCATTTAACTCGAATGATTAATGAATCTGGAAATGAATTCTTACATTTCCTTCTAAAAGCAGCTGTCCCCCTTGTTGACAATATTCCATATGACTATAGAGATATATCTAAAATGCGCTCCAGTAATCCTCAATTGTATAAACAATGGAAGGTTGCAATGGATGACGAATTTAAATCTCTTCAATCTAGAGATATTTGGGAGTTAGTTGATCTTCCAAAAGGACAAAACCTAATCAGATGTCATTGGGTTTTTGACTTAAAAACCGATGGACGCAAAAAAGCACGCGTCGTAGCTAAAGGTTTTAGTCAACGTCCCGGATTAGATTACGACGAAACATTCTCGCCTGTAGCGAGATATGAAACAATCCGAATACTTCTGGCCACATCAGTGCTTGAAAACTGGGATATACAAGCCCTAGATGTAAAAACTGCCTTCTTATATGGCGATCTTGATGAAGATATTTACATGGCCCAGCCAGAAGGTTTCGTTGTAAAAGGACAAGAATCTAAAGTATATAGGCTGAGGAAAGCCATATATGGATTGAAACAGGCATCATATGCCTGGAATAAACAAGCTGATAAATCGTTGAAGTCTTTGAATTTCGAACAATGCTTGTCAGATTCTGGCGTTTACGTTCGTAAAGGCAAGAATACAATCACGATATGCATATTGTATGTCGATGATATACTCTTTATGGGAAACAACGATTCCACCATTGAAACCATTAAAAAGAAATTTATGGAAATGTGGGAATGTCGTGATCTTGGAAAGATCAAAGAGTATCTACGAATCCAAGTCAATTACAACTGCGATTTAGGATTCTTAGTAATAGATCAAGGTCCTTATGCCTTGAAGGTTGTTAAGCGATTTGGACTTGAAGATTGCAAGTCTGTACGCACACCATTACCTGCCGGGTATGCTCCTATAAAAAATGAAGGAGAATGCACACCACAGGAACGTTCTTATTATCAACAGATAATAGGATCCCTTCTATATCTCACCTTAGGAACTAGGCCTGATATAATTTATGCAGTAATTTTGATGTCCCAATTTTCATCAAACCTGTCCCAAGAACACATTCAGAAAGCCTTGTATATAGTCAAATACATTGCTCACACCTTAAACGTAAAAATTGTTTATAGCGCCAAAGGCAATAATAAATTTAGAGCCTATGCTGATGCAGACTGGGCCGCTGATCGTAATACACGACGATCTATAAATGGTTATGTCTTAATGTTAGCTGGTGGTGCGGTAGCTTGGACGAGTAGAAAACAAAAGACTGTAGCTCTGTCTTCGACTGAAGCAGAATACATATCTTTATCAGATGCTGCAAGACAAATTGCATGGGTTGAAAATTTATTTTACGAAATAGGTGCACCCATTAAAAGCATCTTACTTAGCGTAGATAACCAAGGCGCTATATTTTGGGCACAAAATCCTGCACAAGAACATCGTTCCAAACATATCGATATTCGCTATCATTTCGTTCGCGAGTTGATTGAGACTAAAAAGGTAGTCCTCGAATACATACCAACCAACGAGCAAAATGCGGATCTCATGACTAAGAATTTATCCTTTGAAAAGGTCAAATTCTTTAGAGAACGATTGGGACTTTCATTAGATGAATATCCGACTTCAACAAATTCTTTAATCAGAAGACCAGATAAAATGGATTCTGATGAAATCCGTGATTTGACGAAATTAATTCTTGATTGGCAAAATCTTGAATTAGATGGAATAGACCGTCTATCACATGAGAAGTTGATGGAACTTCTAGAAAATCTTCTTGATGAATTTGAATCGGCTATAGATCCTTTCTATGATGAAAACATTATAGACTTTAAATAAAGGATATCTAAGCGAAGGGGTGTGTTAAATATAGAATTATATTTATAGAATGATTAACTATTGATTGTCCTCGATCAATGTTATTCATATCGCTCACGTCATCCTTTATGTATGACATAGAGATGACATCATAATGACATCATGATAGACTCATGATCGCACCTTATGGTGTGCTTAGCACACCATATCTTCCCATCTATACTATACGCTGAAACAACGCAAGAGAGGCTGACTTGGGGTGCAGCCTCCGAGATGCGATGCGGCCGGTGAGTTCGGCAGCACCGAAAGGTGCTCGTCCGAGCTCGGTCGCACTCGTTGAGCTCGGAAAGTAGATGCGCAGTGCGGGGGAGAAGAAGATGTATATCCGAACTAACTACGACATAATATATACTGTGTACCTCGTGTACTATGTGCGCTACTCGGTCCGAGACGTATCCGATGCCGAGGTTGGGGGTCCGAGGTGTCGGAGGTCCGAGTCCGGATGTCGGAAGGGTTTCAGTATCGGTTCCAGCATAGCCGGAATCGATACGTTACAACGCTTACACATATGTAGATACATATTTGTTCTCTCTTAGTATATAAACCTGTCCTGTATCGTAGAATAGGACAATCCATTCTCTTCCTCTTACTATCACTACTACGCCAAAGGGTAGTGCTAAAGATCATATCGCAATAGGTAAGCTATTGCACCTGCTCATGCTGTGGACACGCTCTCGCGTAGACCTGTCTTCTTCAATATACACAGGCTGTGTTTTGCATCTGGACGCATTAGCGTGGGCAGTCACACTCATTGGGTGGCTAGACGGGATAGTGCAAGTGTTTGAGGCGAAGAGGGACCCAGACCAATCAATATCGTTTGAAGATCCGTGGGCGTTGTGCTTTATAGCCGTTGTCAACGCGTTCTTTAGCCTATCTGGTTCTATCTGTTAAATATAGAATTATATTTATAGAATGATTAACTACTGATTGACTACAATCAATGTTACTCATATCGCTCACGTCATCCTTTATGTATGACATAGAGATGACATCATAATGACTTCATTGCGATATCATGATAGACTCATGATCGCACCTTATGGTGTGCTTAGCACACCATATCTTCCCATCTATACTATACGCTTACACATATGTAGATACATATTTGTTCTCTCTTAGTATATAAACCTGTCCTGTATCGTAGAATAGGACAATCCATTCTCTTCCTCTAACTATCACTACTACGCCGAAGGGTAGCGCTAAGATCATATCGCAATAGGTAAGCTATTGCACCTGCTCATGCTGTAGACACACTCTTGCGTAGATCTGTCTTCTTCGTCACTATCAAGTTTCATTGGGCCCATTTCATCGGAGGAGACATAGAGGAACACACCTGGTTGTTATTCTGTGTCCTATCTGCCCTTGGATGGTTTCATTTCGTGGTCGCAGTTTTGAAGGGTTTTCTCATTGATCCCGGGCCTCATCTGCTAATAACGCGATGCCTTTGGGCATTTAGAACGTTTACACTGGTGTTGATGAAGACGCACCTTGCAATCCTTGACGTGGCTGGTTGTACCTCGTGTGGTACACGTTTTGATGGTTGCGGTATTAGAGTGAAGGATGTGGGAGAAGAACGGCCTATCTTAATGCCGTTGATGATTCGACCTATTGCTCCGATGAGTTATCAAGCTTATGGTGAAAGGACTTACCTGCAAGAGATGAGTAATTTGGTTTACTCCATTGTCGAAGAAGAATTCTTGAAGCACGTTGCGCGGGAACTTTCGCTTCCTGGCTTTATTTTCTTGACGAAGACAATTTGCAACATTTTTGAAGTTTTCCCAGACACACTCGTGATTGAGGGGGAGTGGATGACTTCCCGTAAGGATCTGAGGCATCTGGGGTCCTCAGATTCCATCAAACTTTGGCCAAGCCGAAATGCCAAGTGAAATATGAAATTCATAGCCATCCCGTGCGTCTTCAGAATTCGCAACCTGAGGAGGCCTCTGGACCCCTTCCCAGACGCCTCAGACACCTGATGATGACGGTAAAACATATCTGCAGCCATTTTAGGCTATTTTCGTGCGTGCATCCATCTGCCGGTGCCCTTCAAGTTTTTTACTTGCCTCCTCCCACTTCTTTTTTTTTTTTTTTTTTTTTTTTTAAATCCGAGCGAGTCAGCGCTCCATCTACAGCATGGATTATCAACATGGGAGTGCCGGCCATTCCCACTTCTTTTCACCACCTGACTACGACCAACCTTCGGCTACTCCCCTCAAAACCCATGATGGTGCCGGAACGACATTCACTCCAAGTCAGACCTTTCAAGGCCAGCCCTACAGTTCGCCCGGGCCACACATGTTAATGGACAATGTAAGCTATTATTTATTACTATTAAGTGTACTGTGCTAATCAATGGTCAAGCCACAGATGCCGGTGACCCCACGACCCAGACCTATCTTCAATCAACCGGGGCGCAGTAATGAGGACAATATCTTGAGCGTGACTAGATACCCTCATCCTGGCATTAATTATGGCATGGCTCCAACTCCACCTCCTTTCCACAACCCACCTTCTACTCTTGGACAACCTGGCACAGATCATCCATCTATACATGCTCGTCATCCCCATATACATTCTCAGCTAGCTACTGCAGACTCAATTACTAGTACCGTAAATCAGTCCAACACAATGCAATCAGATGATGAGCCCTTTGGGATGTCATTCAGGGATGTTGAGTCAAAACCAAAAAAGTCGAAGCAGGCCACGGTTACAAAGGCAGATGGCAAGAACAGAAAGACCGAAGCGAAGGCTGCTTTGTCTAGTACCAAAGCCAAGTCAAATCAAAAGGCTCAATCCCATGGTGGTCGCGCACACGGTTCACGCAACTTCCAGACAGCTGAGACAACCATGTTGCTCTCTCTTATTCAAGAGCATTTACCAATAGGTGGTAGAAGCTGGGAAGTAATTGCTGCCATCTATAACAAGTGGGCGGCGAAAGAACAATTCAAAGAACGTGACAAGAAATCATTGAAGCAGAAGTTTGATGCGGTACGGTATTCAATGGTCTCTGATAGTAGTTGGTGCTTACATACATACTATTTAGCTTATTACAGCTGCCAACAAGAAGCCTACTGGAGATGGTGAACGAGATGAATTGTTGGTAAAGGCATTGGAACTGGAGGAGGCGATTGGCAACCGAGCTGCGACCGTGACACTTGATGATGCTGAACTTGACTCAAGCAGTGGCGAGTCTGAGGCCTTGAATGCAGGCCAGGATGCTGTAGTAATCTCAGATTCAGAAGAAGGCGGGCCCAAGGACGTCCAAGCCAAGGTTTGCGCTGGCAAGAAAGGCCCCACAGCCAAAGTTGTCACAACAAAGAACTACCGTATTTCTGATCCTCTCAGTACGGATAACACAAAGAAGCCACCCCGTGGAATGGCGTTAGCCACTGGTGCTCTTGAGAAGATCACCGGTTTTTTTGATCCTGTCATATCCCGTTCCAGACTCCACCCAAACTCCATGACCTCGGACCCCGATGGACTCCTGACTATACCCATGACCACTTTCCACCCATGTCGCATCTCATATCAAGCCTATGCCAAAACTCCGAAAACTCCGTGACAAACTCCGTGACGGACTCCGTCACAACTCCGTCACAACTCCGTGCATATTCGCTAAGTTCCTTTCTACATATTTTCCATACTTGTTTCACCTCTTGTTTCATCTCGGGTATCACTGGTATCATTATCCCTTCGTACCATATGCTCTACTCCACTTCCTGTTCCATATCTCTATGGTTTCCTCGCTTATCAGAACACGGCCATAGAACCCCTTGTCGGACTACGTATATAAGGCCTCACTTGTATTCATACAGTAGTCCGAATATCGACTTGGATTGTGCCCCAACTCGTATTGACTCCCTGTCTTTCATTGTCTAAGACCTCATCCAGACCGCTCGCCCTTCGGACTCCGGTCCCGGACTCCATCCCGGACTCCAGAGCGTTCTCCAGAAGTTTAGGCAAGACGTACGTTAGCATGGCGCAGCTTGCACGCTGAAGCCTAGCCTTTCCCCACTACGTCCCGGACTCCGTTATACTCCGTCCTTCCCTGTCCGTGGCTTAGTTCCCGGGCTCTGTCCCAATTAGGATCACCGTCCTTACAGATCCAGAGAATGTACGAGAGCGAGAGGAGAGTCGCATGTCTCAAACAATTGGGCTTGCACAGCTTTCTGCGGCCCAAACTGAAATTGCAACACTCCGAGCCCGAATTGATACATTAACTGATCGACTCACTGAAGAAAGCCGCTGCGCTGAGGCAGCAAATCGCCGAGCAGACAAAGCAGAAAATAAATTGGAAATGTTGCAGCTCCAGTATCGTTCTCACCGACATCATCGACGCCGCTCATATTCAAGATCTCGCTCGTATTCAAGGTCTCACTCACACTCAAGGTCTGATGTTGAACCTACTGGTACCAGGGCTGGGCCATCAAAGAGGCACGAGAAAAGGCGTTCCCATCACTGTCGCCGCCGATCTCATTCCTCCCCTGTGTCATCTCCTTCACAGAGACCCTCACAGCGTCAACGTGTAACTGGTCCTGATGACCAGATCAATCAGGGACCTTCGTTGATACCCGCATCAGAGACAGACGGACTGAATACTTTGGCTCGTCTCGCATCTGAACAAGCAGAGCAACCACAATCATATATGTTTACAGTCTCACCATGTAAACGACATGATGGCAAGCTGGCATTTGAATTTGTGCATACTAAAGAATAGAAACTGAATCTACAGTACTGTAGTTAATCTGGTGTATTGACTATAGTTAAATGAAAACGAGAGACTCGATCACGACGACGGACATCGCCAATGAGCAAGTTCCCAATGTTGTCCCACAATTCTTCATCCTCGCTAGCTTTCCAAATAGGCATGTATACACTACGTATCTGACTAATACCAACCAATTTTGCACGTAAATTGGCAAGACGAACAACGGTCTCCAAAAGCCGTTGACGATGTGTGGCATCGGATATATTGAGAGGCACTCGCAGTCGGCCAAATGATCCAACACTTTACCCTCCCCCACATGTCCTTGTGGACTCCTTGTGGACTCCCGGACTCCTCAGGACTCCTCAGGACTCCCTGTAGACTCCTGATAAATTGACATAAAATGCCAGGAGTGGACAAGGACTCCTTGTGGACTCCTTGTTCACTCCCTGTTCACTCCTCATTGACTGCAAAAAAGCGAAAAATGCCAGGAGTCATCCCACAAGGAGTGGACCAGGAGTCCCTGTGGAGTCCTGCTCACTCCTGGTTCAAAGCAAAAAAGTAGTAAGTAAAATTGCAAGGACTGGACAGGAGTCCCTGTGGAGTCCTGCTCACTCCCTGCTCACTTGTCATTACTGTAACAATGGCAACAGAAATCTGTTGCACTACAATGCTACATAACAGTGAATCTAAATAACTTAGTGCAAACCATTTAAAAACATCATCTGCGCCAATCAATACCAACACCATCACCACCACTATCATCATCACCATCCACCTGTGGCCCACTTTTTTCCTGCTCTGATTGTTTGTTGATGTAATATGCAGGAACCAGTTAAAATTGCTGCTAATCATCCTTTTCAGTATTTGCTCATAACCACCTAGTAAGGCATTCAATGTTCACATGCCTGTGTATTGAAGGCACACATGTAACTGAGTCATATCTTCATTGAAACTTAATCCATCAGGATTCCTACTCATTCCCAGCCATTCCTATTGCATCCTATGTAAGTAGACTGACATCACCAGTACTTTACACTCATGTGCAATTTCATGCTGCTTTCCAAATTTCAGGTGGGCATGCATGTTGTTTGGCAATGTTTATACTTGCAATAAAATCCTGAAAATTCATATGATCCAGGTCATATAGGACTTATTGTAAGACCAAATAATGCCAAGTACTTGAAATGTTTGCAAAAGACCTTTTCAGATGTGAGTGTGAGGAAATTGTAAAGTCTGAAAATAATCTTGAAAATGTCC
>WION01000622.1:0-28106 GCA_015039365.1 Amanita rubescens
GGTATGAATGATACAGCACAGGTCTAGAATAGGGAATGGCATAACAACGATATGTGCGACCGGTATGAGGATGAAGAGGAGGCAACGGGGAGGGAGGGGTAACTGCTATACAATGGGGTTAATGAGCGTTGATATTTGAGGAGGATGCATTATGGGCGGGGAAAAGAGAAGAAGGAGGATAACGAGTAGTAATCATTTAGTTGTGCGTGTGCATGTGGGGAGGAAGAAAACAGGTCGTCGTCTTCCAAAAAGTCCTTGCGATAGTACTTAAAACTGCGCCCCCCAGTAAGAAAGTCTATATTCGAAGAAGGAACGAATACACACACACCTTTTTTTTTCAACCCAATATCATGTCAGACTCATCTCCTGAAACGTCGGCGTGCCACGAGTTCCGCGAAGGTCCCGCCTCGGTCTGAGCGCGAGGTGGAGCGACATACAACCAATCAGAATCCACGATCCTATGATGATGGTCCTGCAACCTCTGCTGGTGCTGCACAGCCGCTTCCGTCATCATGACACCCGAAGGTCCGGCTACCGGCCCAGTCTCTGAAGAGGATCGGTAGGGGAAATCGGGACCAAGTGTGTTTGTGCAGCTTGTAGGAGAACCGCGCGTCGAGCAATGGTGACGGGCACATACATTGGGTCGACCACGAACCCATGCGGTCGTTGAGCGATATCATGGCCAAGCTCCCTTAACCTCCTATCCCTTTCCCTCTCTCTCCTCGCCGCTCTCTCTGCTCTCGGCGAAACTTGAGAAGCACCAATGCCGGTGCCGAGTCCATGCACGGCCGCATTGTCCCCATTAGGAATAACCCGAATCTCGCCAGTTTCATCCATAACTTGCATATGAGCCTGAAGTTGATGCGCAGAATCAGGTCGATGATGTCCTTCTCGGTCCCTATCACCTCCATCTTCATCCGTATCCCTCGCGCTGCACCAAATCGGTGACCTTCACTCCACGCGGTACTCTGACATTCTTTTCCACAGTACTTGGCCTTGCGGCATCTTCGACACTTGGCAAACTCTCGCGGGTACTGTTCCCAACGTCCACAAAGCACTACGTTGCGTTATTCATTAGCATCCATCCTCCAAAACCCAAAGGAAAAACCTACTGTTTGCACATTGCCTTATCCCCCCTCGACTATCGTCCTTCCTACACGCATTGCGCATGATCACACCAGCCCAATACTGAATCTCAGCCGGGAGCCTCGGAGGTGGGTTCAATAAATCAGCCTCGTTCGAACTAGGTTTGAATGTAAACCGTTCACTAGCGAAAAAACGTTCGTTTGCCTTGGCTGCGGGTTCGCAGTAGCAGCGGTGGTGGTGGCCGCAGCAGCAGCAGAACTAGTTGCCGCAGCTCCAGTCGACTCGCTCCAGCATGAGCGCCGCCCAAACCCGCGGAATTCAACGCGGCCCTTCCTCGTCCTGCCAACGCCCTAAAGAATCCATGTTTGTGTTGATGGTGAGTCCCGTTGCGGATGGATGTGCGGTTTCCCTCTGCTTCTCTCTTTCTCTGGCAGATAACATGCCCGGTTCGGTCTGGCGCGTAGCGTTCGCCTGGTGCAAGCCAAGAGAGGCGGGATGGAATGACGCCCGGGGTTTATAGAAAGCCTGCCTGACATGCGGGTACTTGCTGAGATACGCAAGAGTTGCAGGCCAAGTAGACGTCTTCGTCCTTATACGGTCCGGAGGGAGAGTAGAGGCTACTCCAACAGCAACACCGTGACCGTTGGCTCCACTTACGCTGCATTCGTGGCAGTACTTGCACTGGACGCAGCAGCAGCCATTTCCGGGCAGACACGGCGCGGTGAGCAGTTTGAGTTTGAATATCCGAATCCACATTCATACCCGTTCCACTCGTAGGAGCAACAGACTCTGCATCAAACGCAGCGCGGGACGTAGAGGCAGCAGCAGCGGCAGACATAGCAGAAGACGATCCCTCGCCCGCGGAAGCCCGACGAGCACGAACAGTCACATCCCTCTGCAAACCACCCGCAGACATCGGCACCATATCAGGCAAATCCACCACACCAGCTCTCGGCGTCGAATTCGAATCCAACAACCCACCCATCCTCCCATCCTCCTCCCAAAAAGTTCCTCGGCGTCGTCCCCTCCCCACTTTCATCCACAATACCCACACTCGCCGTATCCAGAACGATCGCACCGGGCGCACCCGGGGGAGCACCCATCGCAAAATCGTCATTGGCTTGCAAACTCTCCATTCCATCTTCAACACCCGCTACGCCGACACCTTCCACTCCGACGCCCATAGCCATGTTCAAGCTTTCGCCAACGACGCCGTACTACTGGCAGCATCGGAGATGATGATGTGTGCGTCGCGGTCACCTACACCAGCTAATGCCGCAGCCCGGTCACCGAGAGGTCCAAATCGTGGCTGGCGAGTAGCATTACGCATCCCGCAGGAGCAGTACGTTCCGGAGAGGGAGATGCGGATGCTGACGCGGGTGTAGATCCCGAGCTCAACGGGTGGCTGTGAGGGTATACGGGCAAATCCAGCTGAGGTCTCTGGCCAGCGTTCAGGGCAGCGTTGATATGCAGATGTCGATCGCCGCGGCGGGGAGTGGCGGTACTGGTGCTACGGTTTGCAAGGCGCGATCGGGAGATCCGGTTCATGTTGATGTCGCCATCTGCGTCGTGTTCGGGCTCGTCCTCGGTTTCCGTCTCAGCGCGGGAAGTGTCGGTGGAAGCGGAAGGGGAGGGGGTGTCGCGTCTGTATTCTGACGCGAGAGAAGCCTGCTGAGGTCGGGTGTCACTGAGGAGACCGTGGGGAGTGGCGTGAGTATGGCGTTGGGTGGTGTTGCGCATTGGAGAGGGAAGGGCCGGTTCGTCCCACGCTGGCCGAGCAACAATAGTTCCGCTGCGATCTCGGACAACGTTGACAATGACGGCGGAACCAACGGTGGTGATGGAAGCATCGGTTCCGGGTTCGCTGTCACTACTGCTGTTGGGGCCCTGCCTTCCTCCTGTGATAGCCGGAGTGGGTCGTGTGCGGGTTCGGTGGGGTGGCAAGTCCATAAACTCGTCCTAGGAGCTGTTAGTTGAGTTCCAAACAATGAGGGAAGTAAGTACGTACGACAAATGGTCCTTCGATCGTGATCGCCTGTACGTTCCGGAGGCGGTGTAGCCTAATCTGTTCATTCAACAATCGTTGCTGTAGTTGCTCGTATTGAACCTGTCTCTGAAGCGCACGAGCCAGAGCGGCTGCTTCCTCCCGTTGTCTTTGCTCCGCCTGGGCCAATCTTCGAGCCTGTCGCTGTTCTCGAGACTCGCGAGGGATACCAGTCGCACTGGAGCTAGGACCAATGGCAAACCCTTTACTGGCGAGCAGGCCTCGAGAACGCAACCAACCACATCCAAAGCACCGGCTTGGACGACGCGGCTCCTAATCGGCTCACTCCCCCGCACACCGATGTTGACGACACACTGAAAAGCCAAGGAAAAACGGTATGCAGCGTGTTTGTCGAAATTTGTTGGATTTAGTGTTGGCGCCAGTTTTGCGGGTGGTATCCGGAAGGAGTAAGGCCGTAAACGACAGTAGGATTCTCTGGTGGGGGGTGGGAGAGGCAAAAATCCCAAAGCATGGTAATGAGGCGCTCAAGCCCGCCATCCATCGTCATGATTTCTCGTATCCTTGGAGATGTCGAGGTGAGGTATTGCAGATGTTGCAAAGAGTTAGTGAGTGGCAGCGGCGCGGTTGTGTCGAGCGCTGTTGAGGTCATTTATCAGGATCAGGTTAGAATGTAAAAATGCAGCATAAAATACGCACCTCGCCTGTCATATAACTGAGAGTTTATACAGACACATGCCTATTCTGCGCTGGAAAAGCAAAGTTTGACTCGCGCATTGCGCTGGAGGAGAAAGAAAACAAAGACTCGTCGTCGCTCAGCTCCGGTGGCCAGGACAAGGGCGACCTTTGTATGCTCTTGTTTACACTCAGTGGCTGACTCACCCGCTGACTCACAAGTCCGTTGGGAGTAAGAAGCCCAGGCTCATACTGATGAACTTGTCAGAGAACTCCAACGCTATTAACGACGCAATACGGTCCGACATTGCGAGATCATATTAGAAATAACCTAACATTGCGTGTCAGACGACCAAAAGTGTTAGTTTGTTTCACAGGATATTGCCAAATATCGGCCAATGTGATGCCGTACCGACACGCCGAGTCCCGCGAGGCAATGCGGTTCTGGACACGAATATGATGCTATCCGTTATTTCGGCTTTCACGCTTCTGCGCAGGTGGAACGACGATTGCCATGACCTTAGGAGCCATGACTCGGGGAAGAAAAGGGGCGAACTCTTCACAACCTGGTCACATTAATCATCGATCTTTGATCGATGTTCCGGTGCGAGGCGTATTTGAGGCATGTGGTTTTGTTGAGCGTGGCATGGTTGATGGTGGTGGTGGTGCAGGATTTTGGTGAACGCACTTGATTGTGTTATGATCCTGGAGTGCTCCTTGAGTGAGTTGCATCGTTTATTTTAGGTAATATAGTCACACTCGTAGGTGAAGGAATGAGAATCGGTGGAGCGGAAGAAGAGGACTCGAAGAAAATTAATAAGTAGTATCGCTGCGAGCGCGCGAACATCGGTTAGATGTCAACCGTGCAGTTGTCGACTAGGTTCGTCGGTCTCCAATTCGCGATCTCATTCTTGCCAGCCTCTACTGCTGACATCAAGTTTCAACTAAGGACCGCGCAGGCCGTGAAGCACCGAGTCGTGGATTCGATCGTAATGCACTGATTCGGAGACGAGCATTTCCGGTCCGTCAAATTTTCAAACACCTTCAATCCACCCTACGCTATCTCTGATATAGTTAGAAGGTGACAACCTCTGGTTCCGGAAGCAATAACAGGTTATTGGAGCTTTACGAAACACATTTTGGTGCAGAGCCCTGGCCGTCGACCATCGAACTTCGTAGACGCATCCGGAGGGTCTGTTTTTGTTTAGATAGTTGCATTCTTCAGCTGTGGCGCGTTTTATTCTCCAATCCCTCTGTTCGGGTCTGAAAAGGAATGGTGCAGGATTTCCGCTGTGCCAGTGGCATGAATCTTAAATTCAGCATCCTTCTTTCCATCCGCCCTCGCTTCTAGACACAAGCTAACTCAAATGACAATCACCAATATTACCGGTGAAGACGAACCGATGATGTGATCCTGAAATAGACATGCACCTGAACGTATGTCCTCCACCTTCTTTTACCCGCAGAATTATTATTATCATATAATTATCGAACACTAGGGACAGGGGCAAAATAAAACTGTCATCCAATGTGTCCCACATTACAATAGCTAGCATCAATGCACACGGTTCCGAGACTCGCTCTTGAAATGAAAACATGAGGCCTGAACTTGATTTGGTAAAACGTGATGGGACTGAAAAGTGCTGAAAAGCATCACCGCGAGTCGACCAGAACCACTATAGAATCTTGCTGTTGGCCCGGGAACTGTCCCGCTAGGTAGACGGCAGAGAAGGAAACGTCGATCCCAGCGAGATCTAGCAATCAATCGACCCTTGCATAGGTAATCCACGTCCGCCTAGCTTGGGAAACATAACTTGCTAAGGCACTGTAAACGTAGGAACATCAGAATATAATCGTTGTTGACCGTTCCGACGTAACGTCGTCGGTTGTATTATACTAATCTGCATTGGGGTTGTCGAAATGGGAGGCTGAGAGCGGGACGAAGTTGGCATCCATGTGGGAGCTGGTCTTCATTTCCATCATAAAAACGATGCGTAGCTGAAATAAGATATGTGCCGAGCACCAGGGTTGCGGCGGGATAGCAGGACGAAGTTGGCATCTGCGGCGGAAGCAGTGGTGGCAACAGATGCAGGAGCCATTCCGTTGATGATGGAGCTTGATTTCCGTGCCCTGTGGTCTTTGTTCTTGTCTGGAATGTCCATCCACAAATTACTACAAGCACGCGTAGTTAACTAAGATCCGGTGTAACATGAAGGGGTACCAGGCAATTCTCACCAAGGTAAAGATGCATGTGAACATCGAGCTCTCGCTTGGAGGCAATGTATCCATTCCTTTTCTCGGAGGGATGAAACACTGGCTGGCGAGTTTGACGAGCCCGAGGAAGACAGATTTGGATCAGGTCCTACGCGACACGTTGCGCAGGTCGCCCAGGGAGGCCGCTGTTGGGCTCGTACACTCGGCGTAGTCGTCTGGGCTGGTACCGTCAGCAACCGGGGCAGTGAAGGGAGAGAAACGCTTGCGGCTTGGTAGCCAGGATAGTATTGTGACGATCTGGTAATTACCGCCGTTTAAGCGGACAAGTTAGTACATGACTTTGTCAGTTGTGGGCCACCGCTTCTCGTGAGTCGTGGCAGGGTCCGAGGCCAGCCTGCGCTATCGGCCATAGGAGAGGGCCGATATTGCTGGCCAATCTTGCAAATTGCCGTTGCCGTGTCTCTTGTCTCGCGTATCGCCGCTGCTTCAGCGGGAAACGCCTGCTTAGGTGTCTCGCGTGTAGCCGTTGCCTCACCCGAACCGGAGATGTTTCGTGAATTGCCGTGCGCTGCTTGGATGTCTTGCGTATCGCCGTGGTCTCGGCTGGATCCGCGCCGGGAAGAGACTGGAACATGTGACATGTGACATTTGGCTTCCTTTCTTCTCAACCGCCACTTGGACACATTGTTCATTGCACAACATCAGGTAACCTCATTTCCGGCCATAATTCCCAATTCCATACACGATTCTTTGATAGACTGTGATCACCATGTCAACAGATCCACCTCAGGTAGCAAATACTGGTATCTTTGCTGGATATGAGAATGTTGTTGTTATGGATAGCCAGTTCATAGAGGTATTGTATTTCAGCATTTTTTCACTTGGATCTTGTCAATAATGAAAACTCATAGATCAACTACTATCTTGCAGACCCTTCCAACATTGATCTACCCCCCTTTACCTCCTATCAAACATTCTAGTACTTTCTTTACAGGCCAAGAGAAGTACTTGCAGAAGCTGAAGGACCATTTTACCTCCCAAGTTCAAGTACAAAGGAAAATTTTCCTATTGCATGGTTTAGGTGGCATTGGCAAGACACAGATTTGCCTTAAATTTGTTGAAGAAAATCCTGGTTTGTGAGTAATTTATACATTATAGTATAGTAATTCAAAACAACTGACCTATTCAAGGTTCTCTGACATATTCTGGATTGATGCTTCTTCAGAGAAAAGGGTTGAATTTGTACTCACACAGATATCATCAACCTACAATACTTCTCCAGATGGGAGACCCTCAGCCAGATCTGCTCTTGATTGGATTTCTCAAAGGCCCAACTTTTTGATGGTGTATGATGGAGCAGATGGACATCACTCAGTAGTTGAGAACTTCCTCCCACCAGGAAATGGAGGAAATGTTATCATAACAAGTAGGAATATTGGATTGAAGAGGTTTGCATTGAGCAAGAACTCGATGGAGGTTCATGGCATGGAAGATGAAGATGCTATTTCCTTGCTTTTAAAGTCAGCCATGCTTGATGGTGACACAGACAATGATATCTATCATCTAGCCCAGCAGCTTGTGTTGCAATTTGATGGAATCCCTCTTGCCATTGACCAAGCAGGAGCATATATGCATTCCTGTGGTTGCAGCATTGATGGTTATTTGGAATTGTATGTGAGATACAAAAATGAGTTAATGAGGGATACTCCAGGGTTTGATGGTGCTTCAGATTATGGAACCTCTACATATGGGACATGGGACATTTCCATGAAGAAGATGGAGGATGCAGCTGCAAAGGATAGTTCACAAAACTCTGTTGGTGTCATATCCCGTTCCAGACTCCACCCAAACTCCATGACCTCGGACCCCGATGGACTCCTGACTATACCCATGACCACTTTCCACCCATGTCGCATCTCATATCAAGCCTATGCCAAAACTCCGAAAACTCCGTGACAACTCCGTGACAAACTCCGTGACGGACTCCGTCACAACTCCGTCACAACTCCGTGCATATTCGCTAAGTTCCTTTCTACATATTTTCCATACTTGTTTCACCTCTTGTTTCATCTCGGGTATCACTGGTATCATTATCCCTTCGTACCATATGCTCTACTCCACTTCCTGTTCCATATCTCTATGGTTTCCTCGCTTATCAGAACACGGCCATAGAACCCCTTGTCGGACTACGTATATAAGGCCTCACTTGTATTCATACAGTAGTCCGAATATCGACTTGGATTGTGCCCCAACTCGTATTGACTCCCTGTCTTTCATTGTCTAAGACCTCATCCAGACCGCTCGCCCTTCGGACTCCGGTCCCGGACTCCATCCCGGACTCCAGAGCGTTCTCCAGAAGTTTAGGCAAGACGTACGTTAGCACGGCGCAGCTTGCACGCTGAAGCCTAGCCTTTCCCCACTACGTCCCGGACTCCGTTATACTCCATCCTTCCCTGTCCGCGGCTTAGTTCCCGGGCTCCGTCCCAATTAGGATCACCGTCCTTACAGTTGGAGCACAAAGTGCCATCAAGCTTTTGAGGATCTTTGCTTTTTTAGATCATGCTAATATACCACAGGGATTATTCAAAAGTGCTGCTGAGAACTACATGAGAAGATATATTTGGGAAGATATGTATCTTTCATCATCAGTGAGCTTGCTGGATGATGAAACTGTGTTCATTGGAAAAGATGGAGAGTGGGATAAATTACAGTTTCTAGATGGCATGCGGATTTTGCTCTCATTCTCTTTTGTCAGGAGTCATAATCACCTGTATTCCACACATCTATTAGTAAATGCCTGGAGTAGGAACTCCATACCAAAAGCAGAAGTAAATGATCACTATTACAGAGCAAGAGCACTGTTGTCCTGTTCAATAACCCCTGACAAGAAGGTTGATAATTATGAATTCTGTCAATCACTTGCACCACACATTAGGTCCATTTTTGTGCATGCATTGGACCTAAAGTTGAACAGCAAGTACTATGATGATGAGTGTGCAAGCTTTGCATTTGTATTTGATTGTGCTGGGAGCTGGGATGAGGAAGAACAATTATTACATGTTGCAGTGGATGAAAGAAAAAGGGGGCTTGGATTGGATCACTCAGGAACTCTCACTAGCATGTCTAATCTAGCATCCACATACTGGAATCAGGGAAGGTGGGATGAGGCAGAGAAGCTTCAGGTGGATGTGATTAATAGAATCAAAACAAAGGAACACCACCTGGCAGAAACTCTGATCACCAGCATGGGCAAATGGACATCAATGTACAGTATTAAGGGAAGTTGGGATAAGGCAGAGAAGCTTGAGAAGGATGTGATGAATACACAAAGAAAATGCCTTGGATCAGACCATTCAGACACTCTCACCAGTATGGGCAAGCTGGCATCCATATACAGGAATCAAGGAAGGTGGGATGAGGCAGAAAAGCTTGAGATAGATGTGATGAATGCAAGAAAAACAAAGCTTGGATTAGACCACCCAGACACTCTCATCAGTGTGGGAATGCTGGCATCCATATACATGAATCAGGGAAGGTGGGATGAGGCAGAGAAGCTTCAGATGGATGTGATGAGTGCATTCAAAACAAAGCATGGATCAGACCACCCAGATGCTCTCACCAGCATGGGCAATCTGGCCTCAATATACACAAATCAAGGAAGGTGGGATGAGGCAGAGACACTTGAGATGGATGTGATGAATGCATTCAAAACGAATCTTGAATCAGACCACCCATCCACTCTCACCAGCATGGGCAATCTGGCATCAACATACCAGAAGCAGGGAAGGTGGGATGAGGCAGAGAAGCTTGAGGTGGATGTGATGAATTCAAGAAAAACAAAGCTTGGATCAGACCACCCAGACACTCTCACCAGCATGGGCAATCTAGCATTAACATACCAGAAGCAGGGAAGGTGGGATGAGGCAGAGAAGCTTCAGATGGATGTAATGAGTGTATTCAAAACAAAGCTTGGATCAGACCACCCATCCACTCTCACCAGCATGGCCAATTTGGCATCAATATATTGGAATCAGGGAAGGTGGGATGAGGCAGAGAAGCTTGAGATAGGTGTGATGAATGCAAGAAAAACAAAGCTTGGATCAGACCACCCAGATGCTCTCACCAGCATGGCCAATCTGGCATCAGTGTATTGGAATCAAGGAAGGTGGGATGAGGCAGAGAAGCTTCAGATGGATGTCATGAATGCATTTAAAACACAGCTTGGATCGGATCACCCAGACACTCTCACCAGCATGGGCAATCTGGCTTCAACATACCAGAAGCAGGGAAGGTGGGATGAGACAGAGAAGCTTCAGATAAAAGTGATGAGTGCAAGAAAAACAAAGCTTGGATCAGACCATCCATCCACTCTCACCAGCATAGACAATTTGGCAGCAATATATTGGAATCAGGGAAGGTGGGATGAGGCAGAGAAGCTTCAGATAAATGTGATGAATGCAAGAGACACAAAGCTTGGATCAGACCACCCAGACACTCTCACCAGCATGGCCAATCTGGCATCAACATACTGCAATCAGGGAAGGTGGAATGAGGCAGAGAAGCTTCACATGAATGCAATAAATGCATTTAAAACAAAACTTGGATCAGACCACCCATCCAGTCTCACCAGCATGGCCAATTTGGCATCAACATACACAAATCAGGGAAGGTGGGATGAGGCAGAGAAGCTTCAGATGGATGTGATGAATGCTTTTAAAACAAAGCTTGGATCAGACCACCCAGACACTCTCACCAGCATGGGCAATCTGGCTTCAACATACAGGTATCAGGGAAAGTGGGGTGAGGCAGAGAAACTTGAGATGAATGCGATGAATGCTTTTAAAACAAAGCTTGGATTAGACCACCCTTCCACTCTCACCAGCATGGCCAATCTGGCTTCAACATACTGGAAGCAGGGAAGGTGGGATGAGGCAGAGAAGCTTGAGATGGATGTGATGAATGCAAGAAAATCAAAACTTGGATCAAACCACCCTTCCACTCTCACCAGCATGAGCAATCTGGCATCAATATACAGGAATCAGGGAAGGTGGGATGAGGCAGAGAAGCTTCAGATGGATGTGATGAATGCATTTAAAACACAGCTTGGATCAGACCATCCAGACACTCTCACCAGCATGGGGAATTTGGCATCAACATACATGAATCAGGGAAGGTGGGATGAGGCAGAAAAGCTTCAGATGGATTTGATGAATACTTCTAAAACAAAGCTTGGATCAGACCACCCAGACACTTTCACCAGCATGGAAAATTTGGCACTAACATACAGGGATCAGGGAAGGTGGGATGAGGCAGAGAAGCTTCAGATGGATGTGATGAATTCAAGAAAAACAAAGTTTGGATCAGACCACCCATCCACTTTCACCAGCATGGGAAATTTGGCATTGACATTCTGGAATCAGGGAAGGTGGGATGAGGCAGAGAAGCTTCAGATGGATGTGATGAATGCATTCAAAATAAAGCTTGAATCAGACCACCCATCCACTCTCACCATCATGGCCAATTTGGCATCAACATACTGGAAGCAGGGAAGGTGGGATGAGGCAGAGAAGATTGAGGTGGATGTGATGAATTCAAGAAAAACAAAGCTTGGATCAGACCACCCAGACACTCTCACCATCATGGGCAATCTGGCTTCAACATACAGGAATCAGGGAAGGTGGGATGAGGCAGAGAAACTTGAGGTGAATGTGATGAATTCAAGAAAATCAAAACTTGGATCAGACCACCCATACACTCTCACCAGCATGAGCAATCTGGCATCAACATACAGGGATCAGGGGAGATGTGATGAGGCAGAGAAGCTTGAGATGAATGTGATGAATGCTTCTAAAATGAAGCTTGGATCAGAACACCCAGACACTCTCATCAGCATGGGCAATCTGGCTTCAACATACAGGAATCAGGAAAGGTGGGATGAGGCAGAGAAGCTTGAGATGGACGTGATGAATGCAAGAAAGAAAAAGCTTGGATCAGACCACCCATCCACTCTCACCAGCATGGGAAATTTGGCATTGACATACATGAATCAGGGAAGGTGGGATGAGGCAGAGAAGCTTCAGATGGATGTGATGAGTGCATTCAAAACAAAGCTTGGATCAGAACACCCAGACACTCTCACCAGCATGGCCAATTTAGCATTGAC
Source organism: Amanita rubescens (assembly GCA_015039365.1). Classification (NCBI taxonomy): domain Eukaryota; kingdom Fungi; phylum Basidiomycota; class Agaricomycetes; order Agaricales; family Amanitaceae; genus Amanita; species Amanita rubescens. The sequence goes on from WION01000622.1 coordinate 12,141, forward strand.
ATACATGAATCAGGGAAGGTGGGATGAGGCAGAGAAGTTCCAGATGGATGCAATGAATGCATTTAAAACAAAACTTGGACCAGACCACCCATCCACTCTCGCCAGCATGGCCAATTTGGCATCAATATACTGGAATCAGGGAAGGTGGAATGAGGCAGAGAAGCTTGAGATGGATGTAATGAATTCAAGAAAAACAAAGCTTGGATTGGACCACCCAGACACTCTCACCAGTATGGCCAATTTAGCATTGACATACTGCAAACAGGGAAGGTGGGATGAGGCAGAGACACTTCAGATGGATGTGATGCATGGATTCAAAACAAAACTTGGATCAGACCACCCAGACACTCTCACCAGCATGGCCAATTTAGCATTAACATACTGGAATCAGGGAAGGTGGGATGAGGCAAAGACACTTCAGATGGATGTGATGAATGCATTTAAAGTAAAGCTTGGATCAGACCACCCAGATACCAGCATGGGCAATTTGGCATTAACTATCAAGGCCATATTTCTTTTCTACTTCTATTCCTTTTGCTCTTTCCTTTTTCACCCAGATTACATAAGCAACCTGCAGGATGATTCACTGTAGGGCTAAAGGTATACTGTAACAGATACATGTACATATGGGTATCAGTGGACTGTTCTCTCCTTATGATTGTTTACTACATCTATAGATCCCCTTCTCCCCCTCCTGTGTTTCAGTATCTGAATAGTTTTGTGTCAAGATTAGTGTTGCTGCCACCCAGGTCAGTTTGTTTAGTTTTTTTTGGTTTTACAGCTTCTGTAAAATTGTAAAAAATTAGAAAATCTGATGTGATAGGTGAGCCCAAAAACTGGAGGGTTACTTATTGGCAGACTTGTGTTATAATTGCCTTTGTCTGCTGTGTATTAATCAGAGTAATGTTGCCACAGCTCAAGTTGATGTTTTTCAATTTCTTCAACCTTACAGCTTGAATAAAATTGTGAAAAATCTGAGAAAAATTGATGTGATACATAGATGAGCTAAAAAACCAGGGGGTTACTTATTGGCACTTTGGCAGAATCCTAATAGTGCATCCAGAGATTGAGCAGCTCTGTTTTGAGCTGGCAATGACTCAGGCATCAGCTGTTTTCAAATCCTGACCCAAATACTGGAAATGGGATTGCTAAGCTCCTATACCAGTGTAAGATCTCCAACTTGTAGAGTGTGCAAAGACAAGCTCAGAGTTGAGATTGAACTGAAAGTTGACAGTTAGAACTTAGAACTAGACTGGGGATCCAGTCTCACTGCCAGTCTATATATTTGCAGGCTTATATACATCTAAGAAGTACAATTACATGTGATAACTAGTGGGTTGCATGTGATAACAGTTCAATAACATGTAATAAAGGAGTAAAAATAAGTAAAAATAAAGTGTACTGGTCCCCATAAGTCATAGTGTCCAGGGTATAACATAAAGTTGTAACAGGATTATTCTACATTCAGATGCTAGAAGCATATCTAACTGTGGGAATTCCATAGGACATATATGGTAGTTACTTTATTTGTAGCTCTTTACATGTTTGTAATGTTACTAGTCTCGTCGTCCTGTCACTGTGCCCACTGACCTCACCATTGCTCCCCTATCCGCCGGTAGCTTCTCAATGTTCATTCTTTTCGCCTCTCTATAATCTCGAAATCTTGCTTCGCAGCTCCTTTAAACTGATGCGCATTGGCTTTCTGTCTTGGCGGACGGAGAATATACGGCAATCCCTGCTTCTACCAAAGCCTATGGCTCCCGGTTCGCCCCCAACAAAACAGCTTGGATATGTGCCGCACGTACACGTCTTTTCCCAAGTTTCTTCATTGCCATTTAACCCCCTGCGCGACATTGAGACGGGACAAGCAGCCAATACTAGGGCATTGCTACCATGTGACAAACGTCAACAAGGGAGGAGGGTCTTGACAGTACTCACGAGCTTGCAGAGGTGGCACAAACCGCCACATGGCGTGGATTGGCAGAATCACTCCAGATCGGTACTAGAGCCAATCGTAACACATTTTTGACCGCCGGCGGGTCGTTTTCTTCACGAGACGAAGCGAAAAGGGCTCAAGGAGTAACGGACGGAGCCCGGGAAGCACGGTTAGAATGAAATGGTGCCCTGGGTACCACGAAACCACCGACGATAGAAGATTGGGCGATCCGGGAAGGCGTGAAAACGGGTGCCGGATTAAGATTTGGCCTTGTCGTTCTTGATAGTGTGTTGTTTCCATGGTTCTTGTCGATCTGTTAACTTATGGTTGGTTTTGTAGAGTCTTAGGTCACTGTGGGCGTCGTTGACGGAAGGCCACCTCGATCGCCCGCGATTCTCAAGCAATCGTGCGGTTCCTTCGAGAGATGGACAAGTGGGACATCAACAGCACAGATCACTCACTGTGGTCATGGGCTAGGTTAACGCATGCCATAGGTGTATATGCACTAACGATCCTATCCGTCCAACCTGAGCCGACACATTTTCACCTTCATCCAATATATGATGTCTTTACGTCTTTAGGAAAAACCCTGTATCGTCTTTCTTCGCAGGCTGCAAGGCCTTCCTTTTCCACGACGCAAACCCATCCGAACCGCCATTTTACTAACGCCCACCACTACCTACCATTCTTTCAACCATGCATGCATCAGCAACACCTCGATCTTTGTTGCAACGAAAAATTGGCGGCGTTACACATCCCAGCTACCGAACACGAATAGGGGTAGTACTTGAACTGCGCAGCGGCCATGCAGAAAAAAAGAAAATAATCCATTTATCTCGTGTATCCTCGCAAACCATCAAAGACGTTAAGATTTCACAAATGCCATTTGAAAGGTGGCGATCACGGGCGATCATAACGGGGATGCAAATGACTGCAAGCATTCGCACCAACTCGCACGATACAATGACGCTTACACATCCTCACTCACAACAACGGCACGCTGTGCTTTATATTCCGGGGCCTATGTTACGACCAGCGAGACGTTGAAGAGCCACTACCCCGGCGATGACGAGCTTCATTCCATGAAGGAGCACTCTCAACTCGTGCCTCGATGAGGACTCCTTGTAACAGGGGTCCTTGCGGCTGCCTCTACTTATGCCAGATCATGTATTTCTGGGGTTGCTGTATCCGACTCTCCACTATTCAAGTCTCTCCTCCCAACACAGCACGTGCATTTCATCGACTCCCCATGACGGACCGTATATCAGAACTGGAACGAGCAATGGAGTACCTCTCGGATAGAGAGAGGCTCGTAACATTCCAGGTGTTGATATAGGAAGTTGATATAGACATGACATATCACAAACGCGGTATTCGCATGGAAATACGTTCTTGAGGAGATCCAGCCAGGATGTCCTGCTCAGCGCAATTTGCTGTTGACTCTTGTTACCGCCGCAAGCCTTATGAATGATGGAATCTGACGGTGGTTCTTAAAGTAGACGGCGTTCCGGGTCTGGGATGTATCGGACCCCCGAGTTCCCATGCCACGTAAACCAACCACACTCGCATTTGTTCAAATAAATAGTAGCGCACTGCTAAGCATGAAATTGAACCGCGGGAACGTAAGGAGGGTAATAATATGGAATCAGGAGACCTGGGCGCCTTCTCTTCGCAATGAAATTGTGGAACATCATATATCATCTCGCGCACTAGAACATCACGTCCTTTTTCGGAACATCACCTCCACCGTAGGATCTGGCATTGAATGAAAGCCAAACCACCAATCTGCTGGCTGTCCACGACAACCAGCTAGCTTCATATCATAATTCAACAGCACGTGCGCAAGCAGCAACTTGATTTCTGATGCTGCGAAGAATCTACCAGGGCTATAAAGAGATTCAGTCGTTCTCCGGGACCAGAAGATAAAGTATCCGTACCACGCAGAGCGACCATGGCCAAAAGGAAGATAATTAAGCGTAGGAGTCATCATGACGTGTTTTTGCACCTTCGCCTTCTTTCTCGCGCATTCTTGCATGTCTAAACCCATCAAAGACGTCGGGGTCCGGATAATTGTCCTGCAGGCTTACATCAATGTTCTCGACATGAAGCATGAGACGGATCACGAACTGGGTTCATACTGCACGCTTGTTTGTGGAGCAGAAACCAAATAACCAGTAGGTATCGTCACCCCGTTAGAGAACGTAAACTTTTTCATTACTTTACGATGCATGCTAACTGAGAGAGATAAGTCGAGGCCCATAGAAGAAGGGAAGGGGGGGATGCATACATAGTCCGCTTCCGTGCATGCGTTGCGAACTCTCTCAAGAAACTGTCCACTTTTCGTAGCTTGTCGATGGCGGCTTTGGTCCACCCATCTTCGCGTATCGCTGCTTCGACTTCTTCACGCATTGGCTGCACGTATTCTGGATGAGCAGCCAGATGATATAGCGCGTGTGTAAATTGCTAAAACCGCGCTTGATTTATGAATGAATAATTTAACGTAGACTTTACACGTACCATTGTCGTAGTATGGATACCGCAAAGTTCATTAGCAAGATTCGTATCGTTAGGCCTTTGATAGTCCGCTGATGTGGTTTCTTCCCGACTTCCAATAACCAGCTAATCGCGTCATTCTTACAAGGGTCAACATCACCCCAACGAACATCGGGGATCTACTAACCGGTTTACCAGGCCAATTCTCCCCGTATTGCGCTTCCTTTTCAAGGCGCTCTTTGATTAAGGGCTCCAAGTGCTTTATTCCGCGTTGGATCCCTCTGGGTACTTTCCGTAAGAAATAAACGACGATCGTACGATAAAATTAGTATACTTTGCACATCTAGCAAACGAAGGGTACTCACGATCTTAGGAAAATAGGAAACAAATTGAGTATGTTGCCCGCCATAAGAGCGTCAACAGCAAACTGTTCATTCAACGTTCTGTAATCCGGATCACGACCTTGTAAAAGTCTTGAGATGGGATGTGCATGGAGGGGACGTGCGACACTCACATAGAGGCATCCCGATTAGGAACCTATTGAGCACCCTGCACACGATGCTCAAATTTGCCTTGTACGCAATAAGCGTTGTCCATTCCTCCCCCTTTGTCGGCACAAATTCCTCAAACGAAACCTTCATCTCACCACAACCTCATTGAACTGTGCTGCAAGATTTTTTCGTGAAATAAGATCCTAATAACCTCAACGTGGAAGTCATCCTCGTGCAGTTCATGCCCAAGGAGGATATCGGTGTGAAACATCTCCGCCGTTGCGTCTTTTAATGAAAAGTTGATCTTCGGGCGCTCGTCGTATGATCATCGATCAATTGAGGACTTGCACCAACGATCATCCATGTGTGTTGGCATTGAAACTTTGAATAATGACCCGCGGTACTGTCGCGTGTCCACCGTCAAAATGACATTCAATCCAGAAACACGCAGGAGCCAACTCACTTGTCATAACCCTCCTGCACTATTTCCCTCCCATGTTTAACAAACTTCAGAGCGTTAACGTACGACCTGAATAACCCAGAACCCCCCTGCGGTCGGGATAGCGCTCAACTGCAGACGGTCCCGAGGTCAACGCCACGTTCAATATCTGCATTTTAACTAAGCGTACCTTTCGGTAGTTAAACAACTGTTTTCAAAATAGACGAGGCAAAGTAAACACGGTGAGGGTTACGAGTGCAGTGACGACGTTCGAATTCATGAGATTCAGGAAGTTGGACCACGCAGCGCCCACATCATATTAAGTACTAACATGTGCTGTGTCAATAAGATTGATACCATTTCTGTCAGGGGCACAGAGTGCGTTCTTTGACTATTCTTAATGGGGAGTGACGTACATGGGCATCTGTCGAGTGAAGGTTGTCCACGGCACTGCATGATATAATAATTGTGGAGCCGCCCACATACGCAGGTGGCTGAGCTTCCAATACATATTGTGCGCGACGGTCAACTCGGGCGTAAACTGACGGTGCGACTGAGTTGTCAATGTTCGCTTCATAGTTCAATGTAATGAGAAAAAGGACGCGGTCACACTGATGATCGTGACCAACCGTTGTCATCGGATGCGGAGTTGTAACTCGTGGCACAGGATCTTGACCTAGCAGCAGTGACTGTGCGAGTGATCAGCATCATGATACGGAGCAATAATAAGGGTCAGTGCAAGCGACCCACCACAAAGGATTGAAAACTGCCAATCAGCGCCAGGAACCAAGCGAGTCTATCATTGTTATGATAACTTTAAGCGTTGTATCAATGTATGTCACATGCTTTTGCCTTCGGAGGGCAATGAACCAGAGTTCAGATTGCCTTGGCAGGAACCAATCCAATTCTGTTTCGATGAATCCGATCTATGTACCACACTGGCACGTTTCTATCAGCGCACCTATTGTAGCCTAGCCTGTCCTAGTAGATCATATTATCATGGCGAGAGGACTCTAGTACATACAAATGATCCGAGGACTCGGAAATATGACTACGTCCGCCTGCGGAACAGCGGTAGGATTGGGCGTTGAAAAAGACCCAAAGGACCACCCTGGCGGGAATCCAGTCCCCAGCCATGTTATGTAGCTCTGTGATTCCACATGATCTACGCAAGCATCGTTTTGACCGTTTGTTGCAAAAAACTAGGCCAGGCTACGGAATTGATGACAAATCCAATCAGTCCCGTGGATGTTAATTGAGATATACCATGCATGACCTTTGTCCAAAAGGTACTTGACATCCATTTGTGGGTATTATGTGCCACACCAGCTTTAAATTTGCCTTCTCTCTCACGCGCTTCCTTGCGTACCTGACCATCAAAGATATAGTCTTTCGCCGGAGAATAGAGTCTGCACCGATTCTCTCAGCCTTCTTCGCTTATGACCGCATGGACTTCTTCACGCGTAGCAAGATCATGTAATGCAGTCGTTAATGTCCAAAAAAGCACGATCGATTCTGTTGCAGCCGCGATGGATCCACTTTGTGTACCAGCGTAGACGTATAAAACACCACCAAGTTCTCGATAGTTCGCCGATGTGGCTCTTTTCGACCTCGAGTAACCAGCTTATGTTGTCGTTCCTGAGAAAACAAACTAATAAATATTTCCAACTGACGAAAGTTCAGACGACTAACGGGTTTATCAGGCCGTACAGTTCTTGCTATTCAAGGCGTTCCCTGATCAAAGGTTCCAAGTGTGCTACATCACGCGTTTGATATCTTTGGGCGCTTCCCATAGAAAATGAGGTCATGAAGCTGTGAGAACATCATCATATCAGCTAACATACGTGGTAAAGACGGCTTACTGTCCGATATCGGAGATCGAGGAATAGGCTGAGAATCTTGGCTGTGATCACTGGGACTTCAAGCGGAAACCGTTCGTTCGTGATCCGGATCACGGCCTTGCTGAGCCTTGTAGTACGTATGCAACAACTTCAACTGTCGCCCACTCTGATGATCGTTGAAAACCACGAGTGCCAGTGCATTTTTTAGTTTCAATCAGTTTATGAAACGAGTCTGCATGTGACATCCAGGCTTATGGCGGTGCCCCATCATGCATCATGGATGAACGCAGCCCGGGTGATTGACATCGAGCTTCGATTTGATTGAGCGCTGTCACAACCATATGACGCCAAACGAACGGCATTTGCGGCATTTTGAAGAATAGTTACCGGAGGCCTTGATGACCATGTGCATGAGGCTCGCTGACTGAGATGTAGAATGTTGAAAGCCATGGCGCCCTGGTGAGCTGACTCAGCTGACACAGCCGCTCACGCCTCACGGACTTGACCCTACACCATCCACTCTTCCTATTTCTCTCCTCGTAAGTACTCATTCATCTTCTCGACACATCATGGACCCGAACACGGCCACCTTTTTGCTCTTACGCCAACAGTATCAACAGTACTAACCCGTGCCAATCCCTAGCCTTATCTGCTTGCCCTTAAAAAACGAAGGTCATACGTCGCTTCCCTGTCCTCCACTAGTCACTGGTAGAACACACCATACCCGAAACATACGTTTAGCTTGATTTTATAGTGTAAATTAAGCTCTTATCAGGCATCAAATATTATCTAACTTACGTTGTGTGCAACCTCTTAGCTGCTCATGTAATTCATCTGTGCCAGAGAATGCTGTTTGTTGAGCAAAGCAAACAATCGATTGCGGATAAGCACGCATACGATCATCTGTAAATAAAGGCTACTAACCGTTCAGGGAAATGACGACTTCATCAAACGCAAAGATCATGTCATTTATCAACGTACTGGCTCTCGCGAAACCGGATAACCCGTGACCTCCCAGCCGTTACAAACAGTAACGTACTTCATGCCAATTTCTGGAACGCCCGTCCGTTCCTTCAGGCTCATGTATCCTCTCGATTGATTTACGGTTTTCCCCCACCACGGCAAACGCACAAACTTTGACACCGTGATACCGTGTTCTATCGTGGTTCGTCAGTACCGGTCAAGGATGAACGCGTTGATGTTTCCCGTTACCACAACTGTCGCAATGGCGATGGTTGTAAATGCGCTCCTACGTGCATCGAGTATAAACAAACCCTGGCCGTCTTGTTGAACGCGACGGAACTTTGAAGGGTGAAGACTAACGCCTATATGACTTGATACAGTGGGAACGGATGCGCAGGCGAGAATTGCGCCAACCAGGAACCACATTTCGAGAACCCCCAGACGACATAGGGCAAGTTCCCCGGAATGCACCCTGTACCTTCGTGATGTGTGATGACACCCCTGGGTACTTCTAGAGTGCGGAGGGAGGTAGCTCGCGCGCGGTTGTTGATGTGTTCAGCCGCAGATACCTCGTCCTTTCATTCATCAGCCTCGGAATTGGTCAATTGGCTATCAGTGGCCCACGGCAAGGCCGCCCGACCTCGGCTCACTCTTCGCCGAAGGACTTCTCATCACTCCGCCTCCCCCAAATTCCTCTTACTCGTGCCAGTGACTTGAATCTGACGAAATTTTGACTCGGGAACTGCCTGAAGCTTAGGAACCCTCGTAACGTCAGGTTCGATTCTCGCTGCGCCTTCCGACTTCTAATAGTAACTGGGACTTTCATCTAGCAAGCATATTTGACTCATTACGAGCGACAACAACCAACCAAAAATGCAAAGAAAGTGGGTCTCTATATTTATAGTACATTCGGTATCCAAAGCCCTCATGTCATCCTCTTACGGAACATCACTTCCGCAGTTGGGTCAGGTATTGATAAAAGCCCGAACCACAGCTCAGGCGGACAACCGGGGTTTGCCATTTTAACATCGTAATTTAATAAAACATACGCAAGCATTGCTTTTACCTCATTTGTTGCAAAAAATCGGCCTGGGCTACAATTGATGACATGTCAGATCGCGTTTCGACTTGAAAGGATGCTCGCTAAGTACCATGCATGGCGCCCTTGTCCAAAGCTTAAATACTCATGAGTAAGAGTCACCATTGAGTGTTTCGAGCTTTCTCCTTCTTTTTCGCGCATTTTCGAGAACCTGAACCCGTCGAAGACGTCAGGATCAGCATAGTTATCCTACAAGAGGGGAAAGTGTAAGTTGGAAATCGACAACTAGAAAGACCAATACAAACCGGATCACAGTGTACTGAACGATGCGGGATGCCAATCATGCAACCCGCAGGAACTGTTGTCCCGTTTGAAAACGTAAAGTCTTTTAGCACTTTACGTCGTACTGTGACTTCAAAGCAAAAGATTAGAAAATATCGCAATGCTTAAAAAAGGGAACAATGCATACAGGCTCCGTTTCCTGATATCCGCTGCGATTCCCTCAAGAAACTATCCACTTTCCTGAGTTTACCCATGGCAGATTTAGTCCAACCTTCTGCATTTATCGCAGCTTCGACTTCCTCGCGCATGGGCTGCACGTATTCAGGACTACTGGCCAAGTGAAATAGCGCATTGCTAAATGACTATGCACGAATTAGTTACACTGTCGGCGCCGGTTAAGTTGCACACCTGTGAGGTAGTATGGATACCCGCAAAGTTCATGAGCAAAATGCGAATGGCGAAGCTCTCCACGGTGCGCTGATGTGGTTCTTTCGCAACTTCCAGGAACCAGCTTATGGCATCATTCTAGAAAGGAATGAGACGAGTTTTTAATGTTAAAAAACTACTAACAGGTTTATCAGGCCAGTCCTCCCCGTACTTCTCTACCTGGGCAAGTCGTTCTTTGATCAAAGGTTCCAGATGCTTTATCGCACGGTTAATGCCTGCAGGTACTTTCCTCAAAAAGCGGACGATGAAACTGCGGAAAGGTCACCAGATGAGTTTTTTGGCTGGACTATAGGACTTACTGTCGTAGGGGGGTTGGAAACAAGTTAAGAACGTTGCCCGACGTTACGATGTCAAAGGTGAATTGCACGTTCAATGATCTATAATCAGGATCGCGACCTTGGAAATGTGAGACATTGTGTCGACCAACGATATAGTTAGTAGAAGCTCACATAACGGTAGACCAACGAGGAACCTGTTAACAGCCCTGCATACGATGTTCGGAATGGTATCACGCATGACAACCGTTGTCCATTCTAATCCAGGTCAAGATTTCGTTTCACGCAGAACTTGTCGATGCTTACCATTCCCCTTGATAGGTACATAATCCGCAAACGCTGCGGTTATCTCGTCCTGGATGTCTGAGAATCGAGCTGTGATGTTTCTTGTGAGTTGAGACCGGATAACATCGACGTGAAAGCCATCGTTGAGTACTCCGCGACCAAAAAGAATATCGAGATGTAACGTCTGATGGCATAAAATCAAAGACAAGTTACAAGTATGACAGTGTGTGCATGACAAATTACCTCTGCTATTGCGTCCTTCGAAGAAAGTTGATCGTCAGAGGCGTGTCGTACGTCTTCAATCATTTGGGGACCGGTGACGACCACCATCCACTGTGTCAGCATCGGGATCTTGAAGATGGACCCGCGATACTGTCCTGGTAAGTCCAAGATGTACAACTCCATGTCACAAGCACACGTACTTTGTCATAACCTTTTTGCGCTATCTCTCTCCCATGTTTATAGAACCGAAGGGCACCGATATACGAAGTCAATATGCCAGAGGGACCGATTGTCGGGAAACCGCTCAACTGTCATAACCTTGACTTAGTCCACATTTTACTCCGTTTCCAGTGGTTACGTACCTTTCGATGTTTCGCAATTCTTTTCCAGATAAACGAAACACAGTAAACAGCTACCACCACCGCAACTCCAGTAACGAGCCTCGACTCCATGTACGTTGATTGCGGAACCAGAGAGCCAGCTACTTACGGTGCTAAATACCAGCACTATCGGAATGGTGTTTCCATTGCCCTGCAGGGCATGTGACGAACAGTGACGTTGAGCAACCCAATTTGAGAGGAGAAAGGGGCGAACATCGTAATCTGCATGTGTCAGTTGTGAAACGAAACGTCAACTTCGGATGTACTACCTCGACTAGTACATAAAAGGTAACGTACATGCTGTGACAGGACAGCGGGCGCTGAAGCGCTGACGGCACAGGTTGAATCCAGCCTCGGGCCTTCGGGCCTCAGTATCTTCTGCGCTCTTAAGCGCATTATTTTTACTGATGCTTCAAGTGGAATAAACTTGAGAATGAACAGAGCATCAGCTGCATCATGCATTCATGCCAATGATGCCAATTCGGTCACCTCGACTGTTCCCGATCTACCCATTCCCTGGCGTTTCCTGGGAAACCGGATGAGGTGGTCACAGCACGCCTGGGCCAAGCAAATAAACCGGTATTTTAAGCCGGACTCGTCCATTGGAATTCTTCGACCGAAGAAGCGTTCAAAGTTACATCAACGGATAGATCCAACCGAGGCATTTTTGGATTACGGAAGCATCTCTCCGGAAGCAGAGTAGTATAGCTATGATCCAACCAATGGCGGAGTTGCGGTGTTGCTATGATGTCACGTATTAGATGGATATGACGCACCTTCAGGGAGGCGCTTTAAGACTCCGATTTAGGAGTCGCGCTTGTGAACGGCTGGGTGACGCACCACTGGCTTCGAACAAGCATCTGGAATGGAGTTCCAAGTCGCAAGTTATCCTTTGGCGCTCTTGAACCTAATGGACGAGGGTTATAAATCCACCGGAGAGCCCCCTCTAGGAATCGCCACACGTTTCGGCGTAGAATCGTCGGTGTGCGACTTACCTGCACATAGATTACTGCAAGCTCTGCTCACCCACTCGCCATCCCCCAAAACTATCGCTAAAGAGTTTTTACGTGAACTTGGAAAGTGTGGGAATCCACTTGTAAAAACGTTGGGTGTGCTGCTTCGTCGGTTTGATTTTCGATCTGAGCTCATCTTGCTGGATGTGTTCTATCTAAGCCGAGGATGTGTATAACGAGGTTTCCACTTTGGTCGTAGATGATTGGGCAGTTACAGTTCTTCAGGGACTCCAGGAACTCGCTGGCGACCTCTCGACCGTTACGCAGCTTGGGAGTTACTACTTAACTCATCTGGTAATCGCATGTGTGCGGGTCTTTTGCGGCAAGGTAGCCCTGCGTTGACATTCTACTTTTTCAAGTTCGAAATCCAGGTGGATCAAAGACACCTCAAGATAGTATTCACCCGACTCCGAATCATAGGCGCATCGAGGAGATCGAGGAATTGTTAGAACAAGCTAAGAGGAGTCAATCGGCTTTAAGGGATTTGGCAAGTTCGACCAGTCGACTCTTCGGATATTAGGCTAAGGTCCATCGAAGGTCATGCTCCGCGATGGCGACTACTGTATGCTCACGGGGTTGTGCTTCTTCCCTCCCATTTTTGTGCCAGCCCGCTGCGCTCATATCATCCCGTTTTCTATACACTCAAAGGTAGCTCTATGGTATCCCTTGGATGATGTATTTCCTTATTTATATATTTCTCTAGACACAAACATTTTCAGCGATTGAAACGTTTACAGGCTTCGCGTTGGACGCTGAAACCATACAGAATCATCTAAACCATCCACGCAACGCGCTGAATCTTGAGAGTAGTGCTCACGAATTGATGGATAAGTACCTGGGCTGGGGAATCGAAGCAATATCTTCTGATGATCAAGTTATTTATTTTTTTTCGTTTTGGTTGCGATCTTGAATTCACATGTCACATAGTGGAAATACTATTACCGAATTGTTCGACCGGATCGGTTGTCCGCCACTACACGGCTGAAAGACGGTGATGAAATACTCTTTGGGGCGGGCATTAGTGGTCACCAAATTGCACTCCCCGACCCAAGGTTCTGCAACGTCCACCTGGCAGTCTGTCGAGTGTCTTACGCCTGCGGAGCCTCTGAAATTTTGATCAATTCCTTGATGATGAAGACGATGAAGGATTCCAAGTCCCTGTCTATTTCGGTGGTCCATTTGTATCTGATAATGTATTGATGCGCAAGCTTGAGAATAGGCTACTGTAGTCTGCTAATGTTATTATGACGGGGACTTCCCCGCCGATCCTGTCTGGGTTACTAGGTACTGGCGATCCTGCGTCAGAATCTATTGAGGTGTGACGAGAACCATTGTCCACGGTGTACAGGCGTGTGATTTTCCCCATCGCTGTCCCACCTTGTGCCTGCCGCGCAGAGGAGCCAATCGAGCGCATCTTGTAACCGCTGTACTCTTTCAATCCCAAGGAAGCGGGAATTGCGGTAGTGAAATCACGCAGTCTCAGTTACTCTTTAGCTGGAGCGAACATATTCTAACTTTTATGCCTGAGAAATCATTCCAGCATTTATCATTAGTACCTGGGCAGAAAAAGAGGATATGCCCTCCAACTATCACATCCGCTTACGGAACATCACTTCTGCCTTAGGATCAGGGGTCGACATTTCCCCAAACCACACCTCGGACGGGCGTCCACCATCATTGGCCATCTTCACATCGTAGTTTAGTAAAACATACGCAAGCATCGTCTTGATCTCGTTTGCTGCGAAAAACCTGCCTGGACTAGAATTGGGAACATATCATATTAGAACGTGTTTCGGTTTCGAAGAATGACACAAAGTACCATGCATGCCGCCCTTGTCCAAATGTTAGAAATCCGGTAGTAGGCGTCACCATTCCGTGTTTTGTGCTTTCGCCTTCTTTCTCGCGCATCTTGGAGAACCTGAACCCGTCGAAAACCTCGGGGTCGGAATAGTATTCCTAAGCAAAAGCAAGACCCATGTAGGAGATGGAATGACCAGAAAGATTGGATACGAACCGAATCGTGATGCACGCAACCATGTGGAATGCCGATCGTAAAGCCGGCAGGGATCGTTACCCCGTTTGAAAATGTAAAGTCTTTCATAACTTTACGCCGCACGCTGACTTTACAATCAAGGTGAGAAAATTCAGGAATACTCGAGATGAAACGGGGAGCATACAGATTCCTTTTGATAGTCTCTGTGACTCTTTCACGAAACTATCCAATTTTCTGAGTTTCCCAATGGCGATTTGGTCCAACCTTCTTCATCTATCGCAGCCTCGACTTCTTCGCGCATGGGCTGTAAATATTCCGGACGTGTGGCTAAATTGAATAGCACGTTTGTGAATGCCTAAAACCATGCTTCAGTTACACTATCAGGATAGGCAATTGGGTTTGCATACCATTGTCGTAGTGTGGATACTAACGAAGTTTGTAAGCAACATGCGAGTGGCTAAGCTCTTTATATCGCGTCGGCGAGGGTTATCTTTTGCGACTTCCAGAAACCAGCTTATAGCATCGTTCTATAGGAAACGTTGAGTTTTTAATGCAAAACATTAGGTTTTTACTAACTGGTTTATCGGACCAATCGTCTCCGTTTTGCGCTTCCTGTTCAATGCGTTCTCTGATCAAAGGTCCCAGGTGTTTCACTCCACGTTTGATGCCGTTAGGTACTTTCCTCAAGAAATGAACGACAAAGCTGCGATATAATTGTTATATCGGCTGGCACACGATCATGCGACAACTTACTGCCTGAGAGACGTTGGGAACAAGTTGAGAATGACGCCTGACAGGATGACATCAATTGTAAATCCCTCGTTTAACGATATGTAATCCGGATCACGACCTTCTAAACGTCAAAGAGATGTAGGCCGATAGCGTGCATGACACTCACATAGAGGTAGTCCGACGAGTAACCTATTGACACTCCTACAAACGATGCTTAAAACAGCATTGCGTGCATTGACCGTTGTCCATTCTGATCTTAATCAACGAATGTTCTCTCCAAGAGAATCATCAACGCATACCATTTCCCTTTGTGGGAATAAATTGTGAAAAGGCGACCGTGATCTCGTCCTGGACATCTGAAAACCGAGCTGCGATGTTTCTCGTGAGTTGATTCTTTACGACATCTGCGTGAAAATCGTCATCGTGCATTTCATGGTCAAACAGAATATCAGTGTGGAGAAACTTGTGCAATATGGGTAAGTCAAAGGCAAATTATAAGAAAATGCAAGCTGAGTCACCTCTCCGACAGCGTCTTTGAGCGAGAGTTGATCGTCGGATGCCCGTCGTATGTCGTCGATTAATTGCTGACTAGTGACGACAATGATCCAATGTGTCGGCATTCGGACCTTGAAGACAGAACCACGGTACTGTCATGGCAACTGTAAATCCAGAAAGCGGTGTATTACGTCCCACCACACGTACTTTGTCGTATCCCTCTTGTATCATATCCTTGCCATGTTTAAGGAATCGCAGAGCGCCGATGTACGAAGCCAAGAAGCCAGAGGGGCCGATTGTCGGTATAGCGCTCAACTGTATTGAACCCAATTCAGCCCGCACTGGCCACAATATTCAATTAATCAAGCACGCACCTTTTGATGTTTGGAAAACGCCCGCCATATGAGCGAAACGCAGTAACAAGACGCAATAACTGCGAGTCCTGTGATAGTCTTCGAATCCATGAATGCAGGAAGCAAGCCTGGAACGTGCTGTTTTGTAGGGTGTGACATCTCATCGAAACCCTTATCGTGACAAACCCCGACTAAAAATGGACTTGACATACATCGCAGTCATGCTAATCAGTATTAGTGTTTACCACGGCGCCCATAAGTACGGCCCGTCTTCAGATGATGATTAT